>PVIA01005055.1:0-123620 GCA_004024845.1 Tonatia bakeri
AGGCTTCCTTACCCGAGTCCCTTTGTTCCTCCTCTAGTTTTACTGAGGTATAACAGACACACAGTCAAGTGCCCCAACTTTAAGTGCATAAATGAATTTTTACATTTGTGACCTTCCCATCACTCCAGGGGACTCCATCACACGCCTTTCTGGTCCATCTCCTTTTGTCTAACATAGATACCATTCTGACTTCGGTCACCACAGACCCTGATGCTCTTGAACGCTATATAAATGGAATCCTACAGTATGGACTCTTCTGTCTGTTTTCTTCTGCTGTACATCACTTCTGTGAGATTTATCCATGTTGTTACATAAAAGTAGTTTATTTCTTTTGGCTGCCGTGCACTATTGCACTGTATGAGTCTATCCAATTTACACATTCATTTGAGTTTTTTCCAATATTTTCTTGTTGTGAACGAAGCTGCTACGAACATTCTTGTACATGGGTTTGGCGAATATGTGCACTCGCTCCCCTTGGTGAAAGGCCTGGGAGTGGAACGGCTGGGTCATGGGGAGGCATATGTTTACCTCACACGGGTGTCAAACTCATTTTCACCGGGGCCACATCAGCCTCGCAGTTGCCTTCAAAGGGCTGAATGTAATTTTAGGACTGTGTAAACGTAACTACTTCTTAACTAGGGGCAAGGAGCTCTGTGCTACCTCTGGGTAGAAACAAGGTGCCAGGACAGATAAAACAAGGTGGAGGGCCGGATTCGGCCGGCGGGCCTTCTGTTTGCCACCTGTGCTCTAGAAGGTTTGTCAAGTGATTTTCTACAGCAATTGACCAGTTTCCATTTCTATCAGCTGTGTAGGAAAGACTACTTGACCCACATCCTTGTCAACTCTTGGTATTACCAGTCTTTTTCATTTTAGCCATCCTAGTGTGTGGATAGTAGTATCTCCTGTGGTTTTACTTTGCATTTCTCACCTACGCCTATTTCTCATGTAGGACTGATCTAGGTGCCCAAAAGGTGATCATCTCTTCATGGCATCTTGAAGGGGCCACTCTGCCCCTGACACATAGAGTCACTATGATCACGTGGGCTGCCCTTCTGGGCATTTATATATACAGGTAGCCCCAGATATGAAAGATAAGGACCGCAATAAGCAGACCTTTACCATGGACCCTTAAGGGAACCGATGGCCTCGGGACTCCAACATGTCACTGCCTCAGCAGCCACTCTCTTCCTCAGAGTCTCTCCCATGGGTGGAACTTCCAGATGTTTCTGCAAATCAAACTCTAGCCAAGCGCTCATCTCACCCAGCAGAGCTGAGGAAGCCAAAACACCAACTGAGCTTGGAGAAGAAAGGCTGTGAAGATGAACTGAAACAGATAACAATGCCCAGAGCATATAATATGCAGATCTATGTAAATTAAATATAAAAGCCAGAATGCAAACCTTCAAGCGATAATGTTCTCCAGCTGTCATATATGATGATCTCCATTCCGGAGACCGCTGGGGCTCTGGGGAGCCAGCAGGCAGCATAGTTCAGCAAGAAGGGTATGGTTTTCCTCTTTCCTTTAATCTGGGAGCATGAGTTCACAGAGTCTCAAGGGATCCATAAAATATGGAAGTCTGTTGTTGTTTTTTTTTTAAACTGGTCATCCACTTTTATTCAAGTAAATGAGGCACAGTTTCTTCCGGTGGTTCTTTAGCTTCAGAGAGTCAGATGGCAGGACGATGTCACTACCCATGGCATCTGCTGCAGACACTGGAAGGGAGGCGGTGACTGAAGCATGTATTTGATATTTGAATCAGAATCAGTGGCCTGATGGAGGCTCCAGTTGCCACTAACCTTATGACCTTGAGCAAGTTACTCCCTCTCTGCAAGCCTCAATTTTCCCATCTGCAGCAGGAGCAGACTGGACTAGGATCACCTCTAAGGTCTCTTTCAAGGTCTAGAGCTCTCTGAGCCTGTGGTTGTAGGTAAGGCCTTTTCAATCTAAATGTCAGTCGGAGTCCCTCTGCCAAGACCAAATGAATCCATTCCCACGCAGAGCAATTAGTGAGTCCGTTCCTACCACATGTCCAAGATGATAGAAAGCCCGACCCAGATTCTGAGCTATATAATTGAGCATTAGGGCACAACAAGGACTCAGTTGCAGCATCATAATGCATGCCTGGCTGATTTATTAAGCATCCGACTGAGAAGTGCATTGTTTCGTAATGCCTTGTAGTTTAGGCGGCGCTCCATGAAAAACACTTGTGGTGCATGCGTTTGTGTTCAGATCCTGTTACTTCTCACTACTTCCAACTTCCCCCTCCCTCCGCTGCAGCCTCCAGCTCCCTTTCCATTCTGTTCGGAAGCTTAGCTGCCTGGATCTCGATCAAACCGCCTTGCACAGCCAGTTCTGCACAGTCTGTGGCGCCCCCTATTGGCGCTTGGATTTTGTCAGGCACAGCAGCTCTGCAACATCAGGCTCTAAACGGAGGGAGTTAATGTCACAGTAACTGGGGAAACCTTAGCAATGACTCCAGGCAGAAGACAAATAGTGCGAGGGAAACAGAGGATTCACCCACAACCTGTCCCCTTGCCTGGCCTAATTTCCTCCAGAGCACTTATCTCTACCTGCCACATTTAGATTTATTTTTACTGCTCTCATTGTCTGTCTTCCCCAGCTAGACCCTAAGGCCAGTGATAATAAGGCTTTTGTCTCTTTTGTTCTTTATGGAATTCCAGCACCTCCAGTGTTGCCTGGCATTCAGAAGATGCTCAGTAATGTTTTCTGAAGAAATCACTTATTCATTCAATAAATAAATATGCAGGTGGTGGTGAGGGCTATTAAGGAAAATAAAGCAGAGTAAAGAGGGTGGGCATGCTAAGAAAATGAGAAGGGTTGCTACTTTAGATAGTGTGGTCAGGGGGGACCTCAAGGAAATGAGAAAACAGAAACCTAAAGGAAATGAGAAAATGAGCCACTCACATATATAGGGAAAGAATATTCTAGATAGCACAGCCAATGCAAGGCCCAAACCCAGGCTTATAGAGATCAGTGGGGCTGATGCAGAGGACCGAGCAGCAGTAATAAGGCCCAGGAGGCCCAAAGGCCACATCACCTGGAGCAGAGGTCAGGTAACTGCAGCCCATGGGCCAAACCCAACCATTTGCCTGTTCTTGTACATGAAGAAGTTTTGTTGGGACACAGCTACGCCCACACCCATTCATTTGCAATCAACTGTGTTTGCTTTCATTCTACAGCAAAGGTAAGTAGTTGCTAAAGATCAATGACCCACAAAAACAAAAATATGTACTATTTGGCCAGGGCCTGGTGGCTCAGTAGGTTGGAGTGTCATCCTGTGTGTGGGTTCAATCCTCAATCAGGGAACTTCCAGGAGGCAACTGATCCACATTTCTCTCTCAAATCAATGTTCCTCTCTCTCTCTCTCTCTCTAAATCAATGAACATGTCTTGGGCTGAGGAATATATATATATATATATATAAACTGTCTGGCCCTTCACAGAAAAAAGTGTGTCAGGAGCTGCCTTCAATCACAACAGCCCAGGGTAAGGCCTTGGGCTTTCCCCTGAAGGACAGGAGAAGCCACTGGAGGACTCGGAGCGGAGGGGTGACATGACCAGATTCACAGTTCAGGAGGGCTGGGGTGGCTGCTGCATAAAGAAGAAATTGCCGAGGTGGAAGCAGAGAAATCAACTGGGAGGTGAGAAACGAAGATGGTTTGGACTGGAAATGTAATCAGATCAGCAGCTGCACAAAGTTTAGCGGTTCTCACAGCACAGAATGAGCTGGGCATGTTTTGCCCTGATCAATTTTAGGCTTTTGTGTGGGAGTTGGCGAGTAGTCAGAAAAAATAGGCAGTTTTTTCCAAGGCAGAAGAGAAACCACAGTAATGATACTGAAGGTTGCAATGAGCTAATGCCCTTTCCCAGTAACCTCCTTTGGCTGCCTATTCTGGGTTTGGGCTACAGTCCAGGCAAGACCCTGGTTCGCTTCCTGGAGGAGGAAGCTGCCTTTGCCTGGGCTCTTCTCTCATTGGGTGTGCCTGACTTACTTCACTAGGGCAGACTCAAATGGTCTGGGGAGAATGGGGATTACAGGTCAGAAGGGCACAGCCAAGAAGGAGCCAATCTTTAGAGCAATGGTGTTAACCAAAGTCTCAGAAAGTCAAAGGCTAGAAAAGGAGGTGGTGGCCATGGGAGATACTCAAAAACAAGGTGTGAGGGTCTTCCCATCAGCCCACCAGCCACCAGACTGGGATGGGCTTTTGCTTCCCACAATCTCCCTTCTGCATACCATACAAAAGGCTGTCCTTTAAATGAGAAATGTTTTCCCTATTCACCTCTATCCTTTAAAAACAATTTTATTTATTTTAGAGAGAAGGGAGGGAGAAAGAGAGGAAGACAAACATCAGTGTGTGGTTGCCTCTTACACACCCCCTGCTGGGGACCTGGCCTCCAACCCAGACATGTGCCCTGACTGGGAATAGAACTGGCAACCCTTTGGTTTGCACTCAATCCCCTGAGTCACACCAGCCAGGGCTCACCTCTATTCTTGATGTTCTTTTAATTTGTCTTCTACCACACACAGGTGTTTGAGCAGGGCTCGGTGAGATCATGGCAAGTCCAAAAGGACTCTTCAGCAAGAACGGGAATAAACGATGAGTTTTGGAGTCTGACAGCCCCTGGCTTGAACCTCATAACTATGACTTATTAGCGGTGTGACCCAGAACGAGTTACTTAGCCTCTCTGTGCCTCAATTCTATCACCTGGCAAATAAAGGGGATATGAAGGCAGAGTTGTTCTAAGGATTGAACGTAACATAAAAGAAACCCCTGAGCCGTATCAGCAGCTATTACTGACAAGACAAAATTATGTGATGAAAAGAGTAAGCTTCATTTACCAGCTGTGTAATCCTGACAAAGATAAATAACCTTTCTGAACTTCACCGTGTCCTTGCCTGTAAAATGAAAATACCACCACCTGTACCACAGGAGTAGGGATTACATTCATTCAGACCAAATAACAGATATAAAGCACTTAGTGGACTTTTGGTATGGGATACACACTCCAAACATCCCAGATACCTTTATTATCTGGAAAATGTCCTGAAGCTCTGAAGTTAAGACCTTCAACCAGAAGGTAGGAGGGAGAGAAACAAAGCATTTAAGATACAGCAGGCCAAGACCAAAGGTGACCAAAGGCCAAGGGGCCAGAACTCACAGAGCAGTAAGGATGCCCACCCAGCACAGAACAGCCATGCCCTGCTGAATCAAGGTCAACGCAGGACATGATTGACTCCATTGGGCATAGGTCCTGGATTGGTCCTTCCTTCCCCTGCAAAATGCAGGATTTGAGAGCAGGGTGAGGATTCCTGGGAGGCAGAAGTGAAGAGTCACATTCCTTGTTTGCCCTTCATACCGTATGGCTCCTCACACCACCACTGACAGGCAAGAACTGGCAAGCTCTGGACACTGCAAGGAATAACACACAGTGTTGGGGAATTGAAAAGTATTATAGAATCTGAAGTCTAGAAAGGATCTGTGAGGTCAGCTGGATTCTAGCAGAACAGTGGACAAGTTACTTGTCTTGAGCCTATAACTTTACAGGCCCCTCTCAGAGCCTGTAAAATGGGGATAAGTAGTCCCTGTGAATCTCATAGAGTTAAATTGTTGTGCGATTAGCTACAGTTTGAGAAGAGGAATGAATTAGTCCAGACCATCTCCATCCAGTGCATCTACACCACAAGTTCCACCTCAGAGAAGGAAATAAAGGGAACGGGAAGGAGTGTGGTGAGAGAGCCTCTCAAGCTCCTAATTGGCCCCCCAGACTCCTGACCCCAACTCTGCATTGCAATGCCATCCCTTCATCACAAGGTGTTTATTAGAGTGACAGGCTCTGGGCATCTCCCACTACTTCAGTGGGAGAGCCCAGGGGAACAGGGGGCCTCTGAGACCGCATGGAGACCGAGGTGCTCCAATGCAACCCAAAAGAGTGATTCTGTTGGACCTAGTGGGTGCTCAAAGGAGATGGGCGGGGAGAACACATATGACAGCAAGGAGTGATGAGCAAGCTCAGGCTTCCTGGCTCGGAGCCTCCCTACCACCTCTGAACCCCAGAAGGGCCCAGAATTACCACCAAGCCTACTGAGCCCTTCACTCCTTACACTTACCTCAGTGCTTATGGAGCATATAACAGAGGCACCACAGACTTCTGCTCATTAAATGAGTGAAGTGAATGAATGAATGTTAAAGTTCCAAAACTTTATGGCTGATTCCTACAAACCTCAACTAATGTCCTTTTCTACCCAAACTCCAGAATAGAAGGCCAAAGCAACAAATGTCACCAGGGGTCCACCCAGCCTGTTCTCTTCCCCATAAAACAACAGTGACAATGCCTACCCAGTTCACTTCACAGGATAACTAAGAAGGTCACAGCGAGAAGGGGCATGGACATGCCTTAAATGTAACAGAACGTACAAAACTAACCAAACATCACATGGACCAAAGGTTTTCAGAAGCTTCCATGGGCCCATTTGGTGTCACAGAGAACACTCCCCGCGGGCGTGGAGGAGGTGAAGCTTGGGTCCTCGTGCCAGCGAGGTCCTGGACCGTGCACAGCCCGCTCACTGCGCTCCCCTCCAGAACCCCATCTCCCCCCATGCAGAATAGGACTTAACAGCAACAACAACAGCAGCAGAAAGAGCAACTCACATTTAATGAGCACTACCATGTGCACGGTTCCACGCTAAATGCCTCTCATCATAATCTCATTAAGTCTTCAAAACATCTGTTTAAGCTGGGGGCAGCCATTCAAACACTGTGCAGCAAATATTCACTTCCCATCTCTCTCCACAGAAGGAATATTAGTTCCCACCTTTATAAACATGGGCTTGGTCATCTAACTTGCTTTGGCCAATACAACAATGGCACAAGTGACAGTGCATGAGATGCAAGCCTAGGGAGGATTACAGGTTCCCGCTCACCCATCTGGAAACCTCGGAACCCCACCATGAGATGAACATGCTCCAAGTAGCCAGTGGCCTCCATACTGGGCCCCAGAATAACCCACAGGGACCAGACTCACAACCTGGGTCCAAGGCTCACTCTTCAGCAGTATGAAGACGCATTGCCCCAGTAGACCAGAAGCATGTGAGTGAAAAGGAATGCTTATTATTGGCTACTGCTGAGATTGTGTGATCATTAACTATGCAGCCACAATAGATACTATGAATAATTAACTTTATAGATGGGAAAGCTAAGGCTCAGAGAGGCTAAGTAATTTACCTGAGCTCAGCCAGCACATAAATGGCAGAACCCAGATCTTCCAGATCAGTCAAGACTAGGTTCTGGATCGTGACACTGTCCTGCCTCCTACTTGTTCCCTAAGGAGGTATGTTTGTGTCAAGCTGTGTGAAGACACCAGCCAGAGGAACAAGAAGTAAAGGAGAAGTCCCTGGGCCTAGAGGAGAAATCTAGAGAGGCGTCCCTGCTCTGCCTCGTGAGGCGGCTTGTCCCTCTGCACCCTGCGAGTCCTACCCATACCGGCTCTCTTTCCCTAAGTCTGGGTCCAAGGCCATGAGGGGGCTCAACAGGGGATCCTCAAAGCCAGGGACAAGTCAGAGCTCCCACCACTAGCCCCCCAACTGACAGTTTGACCCCCCCATCCAAGCAGGACTATTTCAAGACACCCCAGTAAGATTCCCAGTCTTCAGATGGCAGGGTAAATAATGACTTGAATATTCTGGGGACAAAATGTTTTAATTATGTCAGGAAAGGAGATGACCTAGTCTAGCTACATTTCTGATTTTTGTGACCATTTATCCTTACTCGGAATAACTTCTTTTGTACAAAAAGACATTTCAATTCACAGAAATGTATCCTTCCCCCTCCCCAATCACTTAGAGGTACACAGTTCTCTCCTAATGGACAGTAGGACATAATTATCTCAGTCAAAGCTTCCTTTTTCTCTCAAGAAATGGAAAATCAGTAAGGAAATGAACAAAGCAGCTATTCATTAAATGGAATTCCCCCAAAGGGAAGGGAACCCAGGGCATCCCTCTGATAAGTTAACCTAGATCACCAATAAAGCCTCAGGCCACAGAGAGAACTAAGAATATGAGAAGAGGCCCAGTCAGTCTCTCTCTCTCTCTCTCTCTCTCTCTCTCTCACACACACACACACACACACACACGCGCACGTGGTGAACCCCAGGGCTCTCCACTCTGCAGCACACGGGGCTCTCAGAAATCCCACTGCTTCACCCACAGATCAAATTAGGCTGCACATGGCCCATTTAACAATGATACTGATAAAATGGGGATCATTTTTCTTAATGAAAGAAGAAGTCCAGAGGTAGAAGGTTCCTGGCATTGCTTTGGTAGCTCAGCACATCAGAGCAAAGTCTCTGCAATTCTCTTGGCTTTTCCTTCATGGTCACAAGATGGCTGCTCCAGCTCAAGATATTTCATAGGCATTCCAGGCAGGAAGGAAGAGAATGGAGCCAGATGGAGGGAGGAACAATGCCTATATTAAGAAAGCAAATATTTCCCAGAAATCCATAACAGACTTCTGCTTACCTGTTGTTAGACAGAACTGTCACAAGGCCACCTGGCTACAGGGAAACTGGGAACTGTGACTTTGTAGATGAGCACATTGGTGGCCCCAGCAAAGTAGCACTCGAGGAAAAACAGGTTGAAAGTTGTTCTGAGACAGCTGGGAGTCACTGACAGACTCACAACTAAATTTTCAAGGTTGACATCAGATTTGGTTGTGCCATTTAGTCCCAAGGACAGCTTTAAATTCATCCAATCTGCAGTGTTAATTATGACCTCTTTATTTTCTTCACTCTGAGACATTACTTCCTAAATACTAAAGAGGTATGAGTGGAAGGACAGGATACAATTAATGCGAAGCAACACCCTGGGTTTGAACGCCCAGACTTTGCTGACAGGCAGATCAGAAGGAAAAGCGGCCTTGGGATTTTCCTTTTGAGATGGCATTTGCTTTTAATAGCAAATGACTTTCATGTTCAGAGTAAGCCAGTAATGGAATTAGCCAAATGAAAGCAACTAAAAATAAAAGTCTAAGGCCATGACCCTAGAATCTGTGAGAAAAAGGTAATCAGACAAACAGGGGTCCCCACAGTGACAGATTTTTCTGGATTATCTAGAGTGGGATTTCAAACGCCAAGTCAATTGCCTTGGTGCAGCCTGCGCCCACCACCATTAATACTTTGATGCAGTAGGATAAAGACTTCAGAATGCAAATGTCTGTAAGTGGATAATGACTAATGCAGCCAAGAAAAGGAAGCATTGCTCTGACTGCTGAAAGAGCAGAAGTAGTAATTCGCTGAGCGCCAGCATCACTTACTCTTACACGGGGAGACCAGCAGTAGGATCATGGTCTAATTAGGAGGAAGAAGGGCGGGAATGTTAACTCTGGGTGGATCTGTCTTCACTCCTAGGCATTGGTTTCACTGCCAGAAGATATAGATGTAAGTCAGGCTCCAAATAAAACAAACTTCTAGAGAATTCTTTGGTGAGTGTTATCTTCACCACGAAGACTGAATTTCCACATTTTTTATGAACACCGACAGGCTTCTCTGCTGCACCGGGTCTGAGCTGGAACAGAGGGAATATAGTGGCCCGACTACCTCCTTTGTCGGCGGAAAGAAACCCAAGACCACGCTGCACTTCTATCCCCTACACGTGCTCAGCTCTCGGTTAGCCATGAGGGTGTTTCTGCCAGTGGCTTACAGTACAGGATGGACGAGGTTGTTTCTGAATCCCCGACTTTCCTAACCTGTCATTCTCTCCACATCCCCTCTTATTTGGGGTGTAATGTAAGCAGAACATTACTCCAAACAGAAGTGAACAAGCAAGATGCGTGGACTTCCTAGGGCTACTATAACCAAGTACCATCAACTGGGGGTCTTAAAGAATAGAAACTTATTTTCTCACAGTTCCAAAGACCAGGAGTCACAAATCAAGGCAGGGCCACATTCTCTGCGAAGGCCCTAGGGAAGAATTCTTTCTTTCCTCACCTTCATTCCTGTTGGTTGCCATCAATCCTCGATTCCAGCAGCATAACTCTAATGCCACCTCCCCCTTCATAGGCCATCTTCCCTCTGAGTGTGTCTCTGAGTCCAAATGTCTCCCTCATGGAACAACACTAATGGTCAATCAAACTTGGGGCCCACCCTAATCCAGCACGGCCTCATCCTAACTTGATTACCTCTAAAAAAACCTCTATTTCCAAATAAGATCACATTCACAGGTACCAGGAGTTGGGACTTCAAAATGTCTTCAGGGATGAGGGGGGTAAAATTCAATCCAGAACACAAGACAATCCAAAAAATCAATAGTTTGTTTCAATTTTGTGTATGAACTTCAGTTCCGTTCCTTTCATGGGAAGACGCAGATAATATAATCTGGTGACAGGCTTCCTCCCTGAAGCCCCACTCCCAGTGTGAGGGTCCTAGCAGGCAGGGCTTTGGGGGATGGGCAGGTTTAGATGAAGTCACAGGGCTAGAGCCCCAGTGATGGGATCAGTAGCCTCGTAGAAAGAGAAATAAATGCCAGAGTCCCCTCCCTCCGCCATGTGAGGACCCCAACAGCAAGACAGCCAGCTGCAAGCAAGGAAGAGGGTGCTCAGGGTAGCCACGTCAGCTGACACCTTGATCCTAGACTTTCAGCTTCCATAGCTTGTGAGATATACAAACCTATGGTTTAAGCCACTTGGTCTATGGTCATTTATTACAGCAGCCCCATACAATCTAGTACCAAACTAGTTGGCATTAGTCTTTAGGTTCCATTTGCGAATCACTCAAGAAAATCAACTTTATTACTTTATGCTTTAGTTTTTATCCCACTTTATCATATCACCCATTTTAATCCTAGAACTGGCTCTAAATGCTTTGGGGAAATTGAAAAAGAGAACAAATGTTTATTGCCACTCAACCTCACGCTTCGAATACATACCCATAAAAGGGGTCACAGTAGTGTTTGAGCCAAAATATTGGCAATAACTTGAAAATGCCATGTAGATTCCCAAGGTGAGAATTTGAGGGGAATGGCATCCATCCTACGTGCTCACTGAAAGCAAACCCAGCTCACCGCAGCCTCCAAACCCATGCAACAATCAGATCCACAAATGCACCCGTACCTATTGCCCACACATACAGTTTATTCCCAAGGTGGTGTCTTTTGCTTCCCAAACACCCTGGTGGAAGAAAAGTCCTTCTAAGAGATGAGGCACTCATCAGCTCAGGGGAGCAAAAGAGAAATCTATTCCTGGAGACTGAATTCTCATTCTCAGAACACAAAGCGCCATCTGTCATGTGGTCCAGGTAGACACATTCTAATAGCACACTCCATACACGCAGCACCCGTACACATGTGGAGCGATTTTAAGACAGCTTCAAAATACACCTGTATGTGCAGTCCATTCACAAATCCCACTGACGAGTTCAGCCCCCATGCGCAGTTTCCTTAATTATCATTAGTTTCTCCCTTCCGTGTAGAGTCAAGAGTTGTACTTGGAGAATATGATGCCAATTCAACACTACCAAAGATTTTCCCTTAATGAATACAAAAGAAAACAATAAAACTCTAAGCCAAACACCAGCTGCTGTAGTTTATACTTATAATAATAAAATAGTAACACTACTTTAACATGCTGTCCCAAGCAAATAAAAGATGGGAAAATAAAGTCGTCAATGCCTTTTATGTCAAGTCAACAAAGTGCCCTGAGAATCCCAAATCCATAGATCTAGACCCAACGTGAACTGAAATAACTGTCAGGCCCAGGATTTGGTCTGACCTTACATACAAGCTAGTGAGTTAGATGGTCACTGGTTTATGGCCCTGGCAGAAGGGATGAGGCTCCTGGGTCAGAGACAAAGGACTTATTACTCATAGTACAGCAAGGAGCGTGAGCACCAGCATGTGTGCCGGCTCCCCTTGCCTTCAAGTCCCACTGGAGTAAAGCTGTGGGCCTAGATGACTGTCGCACACATAGTGGGTTTGCAACACAGGTGAGGAGTGCTGAGGTTAAGCACCATGCTCTTTTCTGGCAAGCAGTAAGCAAACCTGTTCTTTATCCCAAAAATAGACATTACTGACCCCCTTGAGTCTTTTCCCAGCAAACACCACCCTGAGAAATGGTCCAGGTGAAGAACAGTCAGAGCTTTGTATTCTCAGCATATCCAGCAAAAAAGCATAGGGACACTCAGTGCCCATGCCAGACTGCAGGTCCCAACAAGGAGTTCTTAATTGTTAAGTGAGTTCAATATTTGCAGTAACTACAAGCCGATAGCAGGTATAGTCATCATGAGACATAATGTGCCATCTACCTTGCACCTTAATGAAAAATCTCAATCCAGTAGAACATGTGTGCATGTATTCATATTTTCCTCAGATGTGCTCTGAAAACTTGTAAACTATACTAGTAAATCAAGTCATATTTTAAATATTCTGGGAGAGATCCCCTTAAGTGAATCCTTTTATAGTGGAAATACTCATCCCCTAGTTCATCTGTTTGTAAATTTGGGATGTTATTAATATTGGATTTTCTTAAAGCAAACCATGCCAATACTATCAGTACAACTCTGCCATTTGCAATGAGTTGTGGTGAATTATAAAAAGCAAATCTTTCAAGCATGTCTGATTTGACCATACCCATATAAACATTCATTAACCAAATAGATCCCATCCCAATTTTGAAACTACATTTGTTTTCTTCTTTAAAACTTTCCCAAAACTATTTTTATATGCCTCGATTCCTGGGTCAAGCCAGACGCTGTTTCTTTGGATGGATGATCTTATTTGTTGGGATTCAGAACTGAGTCACTAAAGCAACCTCCCTATATATAATCCTTTTAACACTCCACACAGCATCAATTAGCAAGGTTTTTGTGAAAGATGTCCAGAATTTATATTCTTTTCCAGTTTCTTTTCTCATATATTCTTGACCAAGATTTCCTCCCCCTAGTCTTCCTTCTTTGTTGGGGCCTTAGCTTGCTGATGCCGTCAGCAAGACAGCATATTGCGGTCTGAGCAGCCAGCATTGCCCCCTGGGGGCATCCACAGAGCACGCGAACCAGCGACCAATCAAGGTACTGATCACGCACCTAACTGACCAATCAAGGTACTGATTATGCACCTAACTGACCAATCACTAACAAGGGCACGAGGTGAACACGCACCAGGGCAGCCTATCAGAGCAACTTCCCTTTTCCCATCCCTATATAACCCCCCCCACCCCGCCACTTAAATAAAATTTTGCAGCTTGAACAGAACCCTTTGTCTTGCTGCCGTTCTTCGCGCCTCTTGTTCCCATCCCTATTCATCTGTTTCAGGTAGGCTCGGGACCCTCGTTGACTGCTCCGCAGGCCGGAGCACTTCTTAAGTCGTTTCCCTTACTGATAGAGATTTGGAAATTCCACTGCTTTGCTCAGAGCACTGTGACAAACCCAAAGGATTTTCCAGGAGGAAAAAAACATGTATGTTTTTCCCTTTACTAGATCATATTTCATAAATGTGAGAACCACAGTTAGCAGCAGCGAAGTCAGGTCAAAGTGACGTAAAACATTTCTCTGCCATACAAGAAAAACAAAACACTGATAATAAGAAACAATTTGTAGTACCTGCCAATGCTTCTTAATACTTGTGTAGGAATCCACAAAGCAGAGCTAAGAACACAGGAGTACAAAATAAATTTTGTTGAAAATGAGAACACACCCTGTGTGATATCTCCAGCACCCAGTCTTATGTTGGTATAGCACTTTCTGGTTTATAAAATATTTCACACGCACACTTTCTTTAGCTACTCACCACAGCCCAATGCAGAAGAGTAGGTAAAATGTTTAGGTCAAAAATAAGTTTAAAAAGTGATTTCCTTTCATGGTACCTAAAATGACCCTTAGTCCTTTGTTCTCCCTTCTGGCTTCCACACTTGGGCACTGAAGGTGGCAGGCATGTTTTGTTAGCACCTGCACCTGGAGATAAAACCAGAATGACCAATACGTTGTCCGCTCTGCAGTAAGCACACAGATGGCCACTCAACTGGCTAATACAAAAGCAGATAGAAGAAGAGAGTCCACATTAAGGGCACACCTCTGCCTTATAGAACTCAAGACACATTGGCTAAAACGAATCTGCCCCACAGCTCACTGCCTCACCCAGAAAAGTTTTGGAGCCACCTGGCCCACAATTTTGCTTCAATTTTTAATCTAATATTTCATTTCAACATCCTAATTTATTGGATCTTGTGGCAATTTGATAACAAAACTCTGGAGGGCTTTCCCAAACTCTACTCAAGCTTGAAAACTACCAATTCCATAAAGAGATACAGACTTGGAGCTGGCCATTGAAAGCAGAGGCCACAGTAGTTTCCAGCTTCAGGGAGGGGATTGGAGAAATGAGGACAGGACCAGGCGACTGTGGGAACCCCATGTGATATTCTAGAAGGATATTGGGGCATTAATCAGAATTGCTTAACTGACTATGGCTAAGTTATTTAGCATCTCCGAGCCTCAGTTTTGTCACCCAAAAAGCTGATCTAGTAATATTTATCTCAGGTGACTTGTAAAAGTATTGATAGTGATTGAATGCATTTGATATGTGATAGAGTTTCTTGTTGTTGTTGTTGTTGCTGCTGGTGTTGTTGTTGTTGTTGTTTTGGTGTGTAGTCCTTGAGGGAACAAATTGTATCTTACTCATCTTTGTATCTCCAATATTAATCATAATGTGTTGATTATGGTAAGCTCTCAACATGTCAAGCAGGCCACAAAGAGAAGGTAGAGTTTGAATCAAAGAAGCATTAAATGGTACGTAGGGTTTATCAAGTGAACATGCTGGGCAGTGAGGGGTGAGGGTAAACCCAGAGAAACACATGAAGACCTCAAGATCAAAGCTGGTGTTGTGCCTCTAGGACAGGGAACAGTAAATCTTTTCAAATCTTTTACATTGAACATCATTTTTATACATCACAAAATACATTATTTTTCTTATAATTTTTTCAGCCATGTAAGAATATAAAACCCATTCTTGGTTCATGGGATTGTATGAAAACAGGTAGCAGAAGTCAGTCTGATGGCTATAGTTTGACAACTCCCATGCAACGAACTGGCCTCTATGTCTGCACACTTACCTTCCTAGGTTGAATCCTCGACAAGCCCCATCCTTGCTCCCTGTAATAGTTCCCTATGGCTGCTGTAACAAATAACCACAAACTTAGTGGCTGAAAACAACACAAGTTTATCCCCTTACAGTTCTGGCAGACAGAAGTCAAACATGAGTCTCCCTAGGCAAACACAAGGTATCCATATGGATGGTTCCTTCTGGAAGATCTAGGGGAAAATTTTTTCCTTAATCCTTTTGATATCCAAAGGCTGCTGGTGTTTGCAGCCTGGTATATCCACCCACCTCTGCCTCTCCTGCCTCCCTCTCACAAAGTTTCCTGTGGCCCTGCCTGTTGTGGCTCAGTGGATTGAGTGCCAGCCTTCAAACCAAAGGCTCGCCCATTCCGTTCCCTGTCAGGGCACACTCCTGGGTTGTGGGCTGCGTCCCCAGTAGAGCACGCGTGACAGCCAACCCACACTGATGTTTCTCTCCCTCTCTATCTGCCTCCCTTCCCCTCTCTCTAAAAATAAATAAATAAAATCTAAAAAAATTTTTTTCATAAAAAATAAAGATCCTTGTGATGGCATTGGGACCAGTGGATAACCCAAGATAATCTCTCCAGCTCAAAATCCACAATTTGATCAGATCAACAAAGTCCCTTTTGCCATTTAAGCTATTCTTGCAGTTAGGGTGTAGGTATCTTGCGGGGGCGCATGTTCAGCCTACCATACCCTCGTTCAGGCCTTCACAGCATCAGTGCACGAAAGACAAGGCGCCGCCACTTAGCACGTAGAGCTGTGACCACACGAAGAGTGTGATTTCCCTTCCTTCTCCACCTCCCACCCCGCCTCAGAACAAAGAGAAAGCTGAGGTCAGTATGTTCCCAATTTCACTCTTCTCACCTCATCCTTTGAATCATGACCATTAAATTAGACATTGTTCCAATAAGTAAATGAAAATAACTCCTACATCTTAGAAAATCCTCTCAATATTGGCCCTGTTTTCCTCTGAGGTATTTTTAATGCTACACAAATTCTTCTCAAAGGCATACCAGAAATTTTCTTTCAGCTTCTTATCTATGCACAGCACAGACAATTGCATTATACCTAAGAGAATTAATGTGACTTAATTTTATTATATTTGGTAGTAGTTTAATATCAAACTTCTTTTGTATAAGAAATTATTTCTTGGTGAAGTTAAGCTCACTTATTATGCTCATTCTTTATTCATTAAACTCGTTAAGATCAGTGGGAGTTGCTTATAAATAACTATCCCACTGATTCGAAACATAGCAGATAAGTGAGATATTCTTAGAGTAAGAGAGCATAATGCTTCTTAGTTATTTTCTTGGGAATTCATACATTGGGATTCTACATGTAGCATACTTTCCCAAGAATAGTTGACACACCGTTTAAAACTCCTCTCTTCTACTGAAGGGAAGCTGAACAATAGATGGACTATTACCTTTCTCAGGAATGTGTTCAAAGGAGCTAAAGCCACAGCCACCACATACAGTTGTTCATGTTGTTCTTTGCACAAGGGCATCCACCAAAGAGGGAAGTGAGGCTAAAACCTGGCCTGCGCTCTTCTACCAAACCATACACCCTGGCCTAGGGCTAGAGGAACAACAGGGAATCTTTCCCTAATTCACATAAAGTGACTCTATGCCCACAAACCCATGCAGCCCCACTTGAAGGGGATGGCTTTTTCTCCTTTGCAGAGGCACCTAGTGAACCAGCAGATGCCTTGGCTGAAATCCATTTGGGCTAGTTTATGCAAGAAAAAATTATTGCAAGGTTATAGGCATATTTCTTGGCACCCAAGAGCAAGAGGCACAGTAAATATCATGTGGGGTTAGAACAAAAAATCGAAAGCTGTTATGAGAGGGAGGCAGTAACTAAATAAATCAATATCCACACATATAGCCCCCACAACTTTGCCAGAATAATTCATACTGTTCTATAGATGAAGTCTCTTGCCAAAGGTCATCCAGGTGGTAAGTGACAGAACTTCAAATCTAGGTGCATCTGTCTGCAATGCCCTTGTGCTATGACTGTTTCACAGCTTTCTCACCCTCGACATGTGGTCGGTGTCCTTAGATCTGCTCACTGATACCTCCTGTTCTCTTCCTTGCAGGCACACAGGAGAAATGCACTTCCCTTTGAGGTTAAGCCTGCACTTGTGACTTGCTTTGGCCAATGAAATATAAGAAGTGACATGTGTCATTTCCAGCTGGAAGCCTCTAAGAGCCAGTATGTCATTTGCCCTTTCTTCTCCCTACCATGGTGACCTAAGACATTCTAGGTGGTGGTAGCTCTGTCGTCCTGCATCCCTAAAAAAAAGATAATTCGGAAGAGTCTTCTGCCACTCCGCAACAGACTTGTAACTCATGTGAAAGGTAAGCTTCGGCTAATTCAAGCCACTGGGGTCTGGGCTTGTTTGTTTCTGTGGCACATCCCGCAGCTGTGGCTGGCGCAGCTCTCAGGGGCCTCTCCTCCACCTCTAGCATGCAGTAACTCTCTTTGCCCAGCAAGTCACACAAGTTCTTCCCTTTTCCTACTTGCCCCAAACTGTGCCATCTTTCACAGGACAGGTTTCCCACCTGCCCCAAAAGCCTTCTTTCACTCCCCCAGCTGTCATTAATCCTTACTCTCTGTAATCACAATTGTACTATCAACATCATATAAATCAAAACCCAACCATATTGCACACAGCATATTATATTTCATGGTATGCTGTTTTCACTTGTTTCTTTAGCTCATGTCTTAACTCCTCAACTAAATTGTCAGACTTTTGCAGGCAGAAATTATGTCACATATTTCTGCAGATGTCCTGAAGCGTGGCTGGTACACTGGCAAGTAGAGCATTAAAGACCCAATAAATGGTTGTGACAACCAGTTGTCCCAAAAGAAGCACCTTGAAGAGGGCAAGGGAGGACAAGACAAAGGGAGCAGCGAGTAAACTGGTCCCTCCCCTGTGTACCTAAACAAATTTGAACAGAGGAATGTTCCTCTATACAGAGGAAGAAAAGAGTTAAATTTTAGTAGATTGTATATCCTGAGACAGCTAATGTCTTTGAAGGCTATATTTCTCATTAATGTAAAAGAGTTAATTATACATCTTGGAAATTCTATTCATGCCAAATCTTCTTTTAGGGTTAAGTCATGCATGCTCCATTCATATTCAGACATTAGCCCTGACAGTGTTTTATTCTGTAAGGCCATCTTATCACCTGCCCTAAAGATCCACAGGGGCTTTCGGAAGCTGTTCTCATAGTGAAACATTTTGCTGAGAAGATGACCTACACTGCAAAATACTTTATACAACCAAAGGCAGGGCATAAATATTTTATAGCATAGAGTCCATGAAAACACATCTTCATTTCTGTAATGTGCTCTCTCAGAACACATCACTGGGGGAACAGGACTTGCTTGAAAGATTCAACAGCTCCAATTTGCCATAGCTCATTAGGACGCCCTAGAGAACCAATAGGACAAATAATCTGAGATCCCTGCTGCTTGTGAGCTAGTTAATGTGGACTGACCACACAACAGTAAACCTTCCCACCTCATGAAAAAACCACCTTGTGCATGCAAAGTGCATTTAACAAGGAGTCGGACAACGCCGGCTGGAAAGGAGCCTTCGAGACATCCTTTTTCTACAGGAAAGAAGGCCCGGAGACATGACAGGAGCTGGGGGTAGACTCAAACCTAATCCTTCACTGTTTCTGTCATAACCACAAAATAAAACCCCTGGGTAAAGTGGAAACAGAGAGCACACGCCCTGATTAGCCCTACATCGCCAACTTTGAAGCTCAGTATCATGTCATCATTCAGTAAGTGGTGCTGTGTGTACATATGTGTGAATAACTTCAAGCTTCTCATTAATAATATATGTTCCCGTAAATACCAAGCCTCCCTGGAATCCCTAGGCATTCGTATGTTAACATCCCCCACCGTTAATTCTTTGATAAGAAAATTATTTCCTAGTAAGTGCTCTATGGTGATGCAGTGGAGGCTGCAGCTTAAATTCAGCTTTCACCTCATCGTCTTTCCCTTGCTGATCTCCGGGTATGTTCAAAATTGGTTATGCCCCACTAGATCTCCCAAGCCAAGACATCACTACCCTGTGTAATTAGATGATAAAATAAAGAGCAAGGCCTTAATACAAAACTGACCTTTCGGTTCAGAAATTCCTTCAAAATTTCAACAGGACAAAGAGAAAATCCTTAGTTTTGAGTTGCCCATGGGACCAACAATAATAGCTTTGTGATCCCTTTGTCGAGCCAAAGTATACAAGGAGAGAAGGATTCACTTTTTTTTACTTACTATCAGAGGTTTCTTTTATGCTTCCTCACCGAGAACTGTAGATTTGAGGAAATCACTATATAATCCTGTTTTTTAATGTTCCTTTCAAGTGTGGTTTAAATTGTTCAGAGCGGAGAGAAAGGGGTGGCCCCTTTAGGGGAAAACCTTGCAGGCACCCAATAAAAGGAAGACCAAAATCATGGAGTGTCTCAGCAACACTATTGCTGGCCTTGAAAGGAAGAGTGATGATCAAGCGATAAACAAGTAGCTCTCTGAGAAATCCCAAGTTTAAAAATAATAAGTCAAGCATTCAGTTTAAAGCATTATTGAGCTAGTAATCACCCACAGGTACAGCTTCCCCCAACTTCCCAAAAGACTATAGGAGCATTGGAAAATGCCAAAATTCCCAATAGCACAACTAACATAGAAGGCGATCAACTTAATCCTAAAATACAGAAAGAAGCTCCACCATGTATTAAACTGGACTCAACTATACACCCAAATTTCACTTTTTCCATACACAAGATTTACCTCTGTGAAACAAGAGATTTAGAGATTAGAAGGGAAGGACTTTAGGAGAGTGTGGGACTATATTTTGTACCTGCCTCCCACCCTCAGCCAGAAATCAAGCATGTGTATCAACCAGAACACAGTAGCTGCTGGTCCTTCACCAAGCTACAGTGTGGCCTGCCTATATCTTTCTTTGTTTCTTTTTTTCTTCCTTTTTTTTTTTTTTTGGACAGACCCTGTCTCAGGTTTATTTGCACAAACACCACCAGAGGACCACCGTCCCAGGGACACACCAGTCCTTCTGTCCTCACGTCAACAGACAGAGTCCTCTACTATGGAGCCTTCGCAGGGACCTGGGCACATTTTGGAGCCTGAGTCTGAACCTGAGCTGGAGCCTGAGCCACAGCTGTATCTGCAGCCTAAGGCTTGGTTTGGGCCTTGGCCTTGGCCTTTGGCCAGCAGAGCCAGAGACCCTTAGCAATGTGGGCACAAGCATGTTTCCCGAGCTTGGGGTAAGAAGTGTAAGCAAGTCGACTAAGCTTGTGGCTGCTGCCTTTTGGGATCTTGGGCTTGACTTCCTTGGGCTTGACCAGGTTCTTGACAAGCTCGGCACATGCGCCTATGGCCTTGGCATTGTTAGCCTGCATCTTCTTCAGGCCCTTCTTGTTGTGCTTCTTGGCAAAGTGCATGTTCCTCAGGAACGTGGGGTCTACCCCCTTGAGAGATTCATACCTTTGCAATTGGGATTTCTTGATGCCATTTTCAGGGCTGGTTGTATGTGGTGTGGTTCTTGGACTTGGCCTTCTCTGCACCCAATCCTGCGGCTCTTGAAGTGCCTAGGACCAGAAGAGTCTGCCTACATCTTTCTATATCCCCTTCAAAAACAACAACTTTCTATAGCCCTCCTCAAAATAACATGGAAGTTACTTGTGGAGCATTGCATCTGGGGATGGTAATCTCTACGAGTAATTCAATGCTTCTTGGGAAGGCATAGCAGAGACCAGAGGAATAAGGAAGGAGGAAGCATTCTGGGAATTGTAGTTTCTTTGTGTACTTCATTCCTGAAAAGTACCAAGGAACTGAGCACTGAACTCAGAGAATCTCTGGATCTGAGTTACCTGCTTGTTTTGAGGTATAGTTGTTCCTTTAGCATGCTTCTACTCTGAAGAAACAAAGGGCTTTAACCACCTGTCAGATGAGCAGAGAAAAGGGCCAACAACTAACACCTGTCATCTGGAAAATTCTAATCTGCATAGATATCACCTCACTCAAAGAGGAAAGATAATAAATATCATAGGGTGTATGAGAAAATGCAGCCAGACCAGAGAAAGGGGGTGGAATCTTGAAGACTATGAGGTAGAGTGTACTTCTGAAAATATTTTGCCTATGGAATTTAAGAAAAGATGAACTTCAAAAGGATACAAGACAAGGTCTCTATTAGAAAGACAGCATGCAAAGAAGACAGAATAATGTGATGAGAAAGACCAGTAAGATACAGAAAGATTGCTGGAAATCAAAAATGATAATACATTCACAATGACAGTGATAAAGAACAGAAATAATAAAATATTAAAAATTCAAGCAATGAATTACAGGATTAACTTGATATTCTTTTTCAGAATGCAATGGGGCCGAGATGAAAACAATAAGAGTTAATATAAAATAAAAAATGGGAGAGGAAAAATAAAAAAAAAAGAAAAGATAGGAATAGTGTTTCTGAAGAAAATACTACAATTAGTAAAACCAAAGCAATAATGGATAAAGGAAAACTATCTCAGGCCAAAGAACCATAGACACACAAGATTCCATTTGAAAGGATTCATCATGAATGAAAGAAATAAAATCAATGAAAAAGGGCCTTTTGCCTAGATTAGATTAATTTTTGAAATCTTTCATTGAATTTATTGGGGTGACATTGGTTAATAAAATTATATAGGTTTCAGGTATACAATTCCACAATACATTATCTGTATATTGTGTTGTGTGTTTACCACTGCAAGTCAAGTCTTCTTCCACATCACCCTTCATCCCCCCTTTACCCTACTCTTCCTGCCCCCACCTCCCCCCTTCCCTCTGGCAATCACCATCCTGTTGTCTGCGACCAAGAGTCTTTCTTTACTTTCTTTGTTTAATCCTTTCACCCTTCTCACCCGGCCCCCAAACCCCTCCCATCTGACAGCTGCCATTAAGTTCTCTGTATCCATGAGTATGTCTCCACATTGTTAGTTTATTTTATCAAAAAGCATATGAACAAAGAAAACATTTTTAAACATTCAAATAGGAAACAGTAGGTTACCTATGAAAGAAAAAATAATGGAGTCAGTCTCAGCCTCTGACTTCTCTTCCCTAACACTGCAATTGCCAAGGGTAATTACGTAGGATCTGCGAAGTTCTAAGGGGAAAGACCATTTGTCTTTTATATGTAAATGAAACATAAATTATTCATAGATAAACTGTCTACAAATATATAAATATATACACACATATAACTTAACTCATCTATCTTTTCTTTAAAAAATTGTATTAGGTAATTCAATCAACCAAGAGATTAAACAAAATTAATATTTAAAAAGTGAGGAACTCAGGATTTAAAAGAACTAACGATACACACTTAAACAAGTTAACCATAAAAATAAATCTAAATAATTATAAATCTGTTTATAAGCCAAATGCAAATGTCAAAATTTATTCTTGAATGCAAACCAATTTAATGTAAAACATGGATTAAAACCTATATCATATTAATCCAGTTAGAGAAGAGAGGGAGGAGAATGTAAAACTGTGCTCAAATTCTAATCTTATTTAGGACTGAGTCAAAGATGCTGGTTTGGCTGGATTTTTACAATGAGAGGAATATGGGTTTAAAAACATTTTGAAAATCTTAAAAGTACTCACTAACAGAAGGTGAAAGAGGATACATACCTGGAAAAGATGAAACAATGAAAACTTAGCATTTAGAAATTACTATAAGCAATCTGAACACCTATTCATAGGACATTGATTAAATAATTATTATAGAACCACATAAGGGAATAAAATATAGCCATTAAAAATCATGTCATAAAATATTTTATCATGGAAAAGAAAATGCAGAGCATTGGAAGTAGAGGAGAAATTTCAAAAAGTTTGTGTCCTGTAATCTCAATTTTGAAAAACATATTTTATACATTATGTATTTTAGAGCACAAAAATACAATAATAGGAAAAAAGACCAAAAGATTATACACCATTGGGTTAACGGTGATTAGTGATTATCTCTGAGTTGAAAATGAGGTTTTTATTTTCTTCCATTTGCTTTTCAATATATAAATAGAATTTATGCCAAAAGACACTTAAAACAAATAAACTCCCTAAATATAAATTAAGCTCATGCTATATGTCAAGAATCAGCATATTTTTTCTGTGAAGGGCCAAACAATAAATATTTTAGACTTTGTAGATCAGACAGTCTCTTTCACAACTCTACTCCGATATTGTATCCTGAATAAGACAGACAATATGTAAACAAATGAGCAGGGCTATGTTCCAATGAAACTTTATTTATAAAAACAGGCTGGATTTGGTGGCCATAATTTTCCAATCCCTATTACATACAAATATCTGACATTGAGATTTAGAAACTATTTATGCATACCATTTTTGTTTGTTTTCTGTAATTGTTTAGGACAAATGGCATGTGTCTAGACCAGTGCTACCGACTAGAAACCCCTGTGATGAAGAACAGGTTCTCTGTCTGTGCCGTCTCACATGATAGCAACGAGCCACAAGCCACATGTGGTGTTGAGTACTTAAAATGTGGCTAGTACCACTGAGGAACTAGGTATGTTTTTAATTTTATTTCAGTTTAAGTAATTCAAACTTAAATAGCCACATATGAAGCATATTGGGTGGCGTAGGTAAACAACATGGGTTGGTATCTATGTTTTCCATCACCCACAGCGAGGAAGGGCACGACCACTTGTCCTATCGCCCTAATTTCCTGCCAGACGATGTAATCTCAGACTCGTTGCTTCTCAGTTCTAATCAAAAATCCTTTGTGAGGAATGAGCATCACGAGGATTGTCTAAAGGACACATTTATCTACAGACTTACCACATATCCAGGAGTATTCACTCATCTCCTACTATGTAGAGATACTATGCCAGTCTCTGGCCATACAATGGTGAGTGAAACAGGCAAGGTCCCTATTCTCATATTTTATTCTACAAATTATTTAACAGTGTTAAAATACAGATAGATGATAGATAGATAGATAGATAGATAGATAGATAGATAGATAGATAGATAATAGATAGAAACAAATATATAACATTGCATAAAGGATCCAAATATATACTGTTTATGGGGGAAACAACTTAAATATAAAAATAGTAAGAGAATGAAAGTAAAAAAATGAAAAAGGGACCCAATTAAGACAACAAGGAAGGGTGGGGTCTGTGAAACTGGACAGTGTTCCCAGGCAAGGGCTGGTCAAGGTCAAACATGTATTTTTAACACTCTGTAGGATGAGCAAAACCCATCGCTGGCAAGAGCCAGTCAGCCAGCAACCACAAGGTAACCACCTAACACTCACCTGATATAGAACACAGAGGAGAAATTTCTATCATGAAAAGCTGGGTTTCAACTGATTGACAGATGGATATTTTCATCTTATGAAAACTGAGTTGTTTCTTAAATATAATTTACATTATGTTTAAAATTAAGTAAAAAGTGCAGATTGAAAGAGTGTAATCTGATGAGTTTTACAGCTGGAAATACCCAGGTATTCAACCACCACCTGAACTGGGATTTAGGACAGGAGTTGGCCAGTGAACCACATCTGGCCTGCTGTCTGTTTTCGTAGAGCCAGCAAGCTGAGAATGGTTTCTATATTTTCATAAGGTTGAAGAAAATCTTAAAGAATAGTATCTCTTGACATGTGAAATACATATGAAATTCAAATTTCTGCGTCCACAAATAAAATTCTGCTGGAATGCAGTCGTGCTCATTCATTTACATATCGTCCAGGGCCACTTCTGTGCTCCAGGGGCAGGGATGAGCAGTTGTAAGCCAGACCAGATGATGGTAAAGGCCTAAAACGGCTCATGATCCTGAGCAGAAGCTTGCTGACCCCGGATTCGGAACGTCACTGTCACACCGGAAAACACTCCCATGCCCCTCTCCAGTCATTCTCCACACCCTGCAGTCACTCCAGGCAATGACTGCTCCGTTTTATACCATAATAGATAAAATTTACCTGTTCTAGAACTTCGTGTAATTGAAGCCATATAATAAGTATATCCATTTTGGCTGGCTTCTCTCTCTCAATATGTCTGCAACACAAATCCACATTGTGACATCAGAAATCTGTACATTCTTATTTCTGAGTACTATTTCATTGTGTGAATGCACCGCAGTTTGTCGATCCAACCACCCACTGACAGGCACTTGTTTCCAGTTCTTAGCTTGTATGAATAAAGTTCCTGTTGCCATTTGTATAGAAGTCTTTTGTGTACAGATCAGGGACAAGTCTCTCAGGTAAATACTTAGTGGGATTATTGGGTCACGTAATAGGTGCATGCGTAATTTCATAAGAAACCGCCAAATTTCTGACTCTCTTAGCAGCAATATATCAGAGTTCGTTTCATTAGATTCCCACTAGCACTTGGTATTATCTTTTTAATTTAAACCAATCTAGCAGTATCTTATTGTGGCTTTGATTTGCATTTCCATGATGACTAATGATCATATCTTTCAATGTGCTTATTAGCCAGTCATACATTTTCCTATGTGAAATACCTAAAACTGCGAACATTAACAACCATTATTATTTTTCTGCTTGCTTTGGCTACTTGGAACTTTCGGTCATTTTGGGCTCCAGTCTGAATCTTGGTTTCATCATCTTTATTTCCTTTATTTCACGGCTTCTTCATCTACTTAATTTTTAACCTGTGGTCCTCAATTTCTTTAGCAGAACTCAAATTCTATTTTAAAATGAGACAAGTGACAACCAAAGGGAAAAAGGATGACACTGATCCTTTTTGCCTATTATGTTCCAGGAACTGTGTTGGGCACTGGGAATACAGAGAGGACATGTCCCTGTCCCCCAGAAACTCAAGGGAGAAAAGCCAGTAATTAGAAGACAAGGCAACAAGTGTATCAGAAAGGATTGCCCTGAAGGACAGTGGGATCGTGGGAGGTGACAGGGAAGGGAACTTGCTGGAGAACATGATTCTTGACTGCTGGTTGATTGAAGAATGAGTCAGCATTGCCAAGGAAGAAAAGGAGCCCTGACAATGTGGAGGGGGTGGATAAGCAAAAGATAATATCTTAAAACTAGAGAATATTCAATGCGAGAGTGTGTGATGCATTCTGGGAACTCACAGAATTTAGCAACACAAGATAGAGAAGGTCAGGGAAATAGAGGGCAGCCATTTGACACCTTCTAACATCTCAATGACCAATGCAAGTCACATGGCCAAACCTACAGTCAAGGACAGGGAAACATCACTCCTCTTCAGTGGCAGGAGCTGCAAAGTCACACTGTAAAGGACGTGGCCATTGGGAGGGTGAAGAATGGGGGCCATTCATGCAATCCACCACAGCAGCATTCCACAGAAGAAGTGCTAAGCGCCGAAAGCAGAAACCCAGACAACAGACGGATCAGATACACTGGGTTACTTAACTCCATTTGGGTGTGAACAGCAGGCTGGGTGCTGTGGTTTTGTAGCTCTAAGGCAGTTCAGGGAAATATTAGAGCAGTACAGAAGATCTGGACTGCCCAGAAATCCATGTCTAAATAGCAAGCACTCAGGTACTACCAACCACTACATGACAGTTAGGTGAACTGAAGCCTCATCTAACAAACTGAAGTCTACCACATGATGGCAGATATCACACTGTTTTCTAGATTGGATTTTTCTGTTTAGAACTAAAAGAGACTCTGCCTCAAAACTCCATGTCAGCAGTCATCCCATTGCCCAATTATCATTAAGCATGTGATTATAACCATCAGATAATTAAACTATAACCAGCACTAATGCAATTGCCTTGTTAAAAAAATTTTCCTGTCCACCGCATTCACCCCAGTACTAGTTAATGACAATGCTAATGCCTTGGCACACGTGACTAATAATGAAATGAGTTATAACTGTGTGTTTGGATCACATTACATTGCTTCGAGTGTATCATAATATTTTATAGCTTAATGGAGAATCTGGCTTATAGCAATACAGGAAAAATAAATCTCAGCCAATCATCATCCATTAAAAAAAAATCTACATTCAGCAACTGAAAAGATTTTAACCATCAATAACAATTACCCTGAAACCCTTTCTGACACAATAGGTAGATATTTAATATCAATAACATAAAATAATCCTCCCTAATGGAGATATATTAAGATATTGATTAGTTATGCAAGAAAGTTTATGCTTATTCCATTCCCACTAGTAATTATGAGCAGGCTATTGACTACTCTTTGAACCACATCTTTTAGTCCATTTCCCTTTCTCTACCCAAGAGTACACTTGGCTGGCAGATAATCAGAACAAACAGACATTCCTAGAAAATGTGAACCATATGTGCGACCCAATGCTGCCAGTGTTTGCTGAACGTCTACTAGGTGCACTTGCCTGTGTGGAGGGTGCCAAGGCTACAATGCTTGGAGGCACCGCTCCTTTGCTTAAGATGCTTACCACGTAGTGAGGGAGACAGACAGGACCACAGAACACAGAATGGGGGAAGATAGGGTTAGGGGCATGCCGAGAGGCAGCTGAGCCAGCCGGATGGGAAATTGGACAAGCAGCTAATGACTGTAACATAAGGCAGAGGAAGCAGCAGCCGGGCTGGGAGCAAGCAGGGGAGCTGGAGCACTGCCTCAGAGAGTGGTGCCTTTTCGACATTTTTCTTAAGCTAATATGTAGACATGACAGTTTCGAGGACTTTAAGGGGGTGCAGGGGGAAATATTAAAGAAAGTAATGTGAAAGCAAACGCTGGAGATGCGTACAGACAGCAAAAGACTGGAGCTGCCTACTAGGCTCACTGGCCCGGTCACAGGGCTATCCTCTGTCCCTGACCACCTCCCGCAAGCACTCTAGGGCCTCACTGCTCCCAGTGTGAAGGTCAGTCCCTCAAAAGAAGAAAGAGAGTTGTAGGGCTTGAAAGGAGGAAGTTTCGCCAAGAGAGTGAGGAACAATGAGCAGCGAAAAGTCAGAAGAGACTGAGGAGGAGTGGCCTTGGGAACTAAATAAGGATGACTCAAGAAACAAATGTATTTCTTTGTTGTTTCAATTGCTGCTGGTGATTTCAAATTGATCTCTCTCTCTCTCTCTCTTTCTCTCTCTCTCTCTCTCTCTCTCTCTCTCTCTCTCAAGTCACCTGCCTTTTATGTCTGCCCCTCCTAGGGGTGGGTAGTCTCTCTCCCAAAGCTAGCCCTAGATCCTTGTTTGCTTCATATCTGAGCACTGTGGGCTTGTGGTGCATCAGGACTGACCAGAGAGCCACAGCCACCACTTTCGGGCCCCCAGCAGCCTACGGAGCTGCCATTCTGGACTCGGGGAACTGCCGCTTTGGTTTGGGCAGCAGGAAATTAGATGGTGCCGTTGCTACCCCTGCTCGGCTGGGTCCTCCAAGAGTGAAATTCATTTGCAATGCAAAGCAACACAAAGAGAACATTCTCTGAGCATTGAAGACATGTGCCAATTCCCCAGGCAAGGGGAAATGACAAAGACTGATGTTTTGATATTATATTTTTGAAGGCAGTGTAAAAAAGAGAAGATTTCCATTTTTTCACATTCCCTTGAATGGTACAGAGGTAAATGGAGTGAAAGAAAGAAGACCCTTTTTAAGTGTGATGGGGTTTGTGTCTGTGCAAGCTGTTTAAAATGCCAAAGCCTACAGGCTACAGGGGAATTTCTGGGAGAGAATTTCCTTGTTCCAAATTAAAAAACAAGATTGGTAGACCTCAAGGCCATTTCTGCCTTGAAACTCTTGCTTGAACATGGTGTTTCACAATTACAATACAATGATTAACAAAGAATTACTTTCCTTCAACTAGGAGTAGAAATGAAACACGGACACCCCCGAGTGTCACTCTTGGTGGCAAAGTTTGCACAAAACAAATAACAAAGCATTGAGGACTAACCATGGTTTTCTGGTCACAGCCAGCTAACAAGAAGCTTATATATAATAGTTTGTACAAAACTTTATTTTCTGCCTTGATGCTGAGGGCGGGGGGCCTCTGCCTCACGATAAGGGTTAGCAGTGCACCTGGACACACAAGGTGATGCCCATTACAGTGCACCAAGGCCAGCCTGGTCCCACAGCTCCCACTTTTCCTGCTCCAGGACCATCTCCTCCCTCATGAACAGAAAGCAAACACACACATTTGCCCACATGAATCCTGAACAGCACGGGGCCCTGGCAGGACTAAGGAAGTTGTCGATGCAATTTTTGAAGTTTTAAAAAAGATAACCCGACCTCCTAAACTCATCAGATCCCAATAACGTTACTGGTAGACAGTCTGTCCAGAGCATCAGGGAGACTGCCCCATCAGCCACAATGGCGGCGGGAAGAGGTTCTCGAACTGAGTGCATGAAAAGCCAGCAAGATAATTGTACAGGAGAAAAGCCCTTCCCCACCCTTATAAAACTGGGGGTGAAACCAGGGAAAGGCAGGAACATGTGCCATGGAAGTCAAAATAGTGCAGGGGGAGGTGCTGAGACCAGAGAGGCCCATCCGTGCAGCCCGGGGAAGAGAGGGATTCGTTGGGAGGTGGGCCATCCAAAGCACACAAACATTTGGGAAGCTGATTGGTGTTTGGAAAGCACCTGGCCCATCCCACACCCAAGCTAATATAATTCCACAGGAACAAAGAAATATGTTCTTGCTTGTGGCTTGCTTGCTCATGACCTGCATTCCTGCCTTGTATTCGCCTGTTCTCTCCATGGGCCACACGGCCGTAACAACCATGTGGCCCATGACCTATAGGAGGGCTCTCTCTCTCTCTCCTTCTTCCCCCATCCCTCCCTCTCTCCCTATCTCTCTCTTTCTCTCTCTCTCTTTCTCTCTCTCTCTCTCGTCAACCTGGTAGTACATTCAGTGGTGCATTCTCATGCTGTCTCCAGGGAACATGTGGCCTTGTGGCCCTACCAGCTACATGGTTCATAGCCGCACAGGCTTCAGATGCCGGCTCCAGGAGGCAGCCCAAAATGAACAGCAGCCAGGAACCAACCATGCTACCTGGATGAGCACTATGACCATTTAGCAGCTGCCTGAAGACTCCAAAGGACTGTGCTCTAAATTGGAGCAGGAACTCCGGATGGTGGCTTTTGTCTTGGTCTTGCTGAGAAGGGCTTTGAGATCAGAGTCTGCCCAGATGGCACAGCACCTGAGTAAAACCTCTTTCCTTTTTCGCTAGAATCTGCCTTGGGAGTTTGGCTTTGGGGCAACAGGCAACCAAACCCCATTTTTGTGCAGTTACAGTAACTGTGTCTACCTGAAATTGTCATGACTCTGGCAAATGGTAATGCAGCTTCTTGCTGCTGGTCCCTGACGCTCCCACTAAAGGGTTCATGGAGTGCTTCTAACTCATATCCACAATGTATGGTGTCTCTTTTCCTCAACTACCCAGTGAGCTCCTAAGAGCTGGGCATGTCCCATTCATTCTTCTATTCCCACCTCCAACTACAAGACCTGCCTACTGGTAGATAACTAATATGTTCATTAAATGAATGATGTAGAATTTGACACCCAGGGAGTTTGTCACTTGTCCAAGATTATACAGCTAATTAGTTGCATAATCAATTCAAGTCTCTCAGTTCCCAGCCTCCTGTGTTTCCTCCTCAATGCCTCAAAAGGAGCTAAAAATGATTAATAATGGCTTCCATTTATTGAAGACTTGTTATGCATCATGCTCTCCCTCCCCACCACCCCGTGTATTGTGTACATTATTAATTCAATCCCTGTTACAACCCAAGAAGACAGATCATGTCCATTTTACAAATGCCAGACCAAAGGCCCGGGCTGTCCCAAATCATGGAGCAAGGAAACAGCAGAGCTGGTCAGTGGACCTAGACCAGCCCGGGCCCACACCTCCTGCTCCGCTCACCCCAGAGTCTCCTCCTCCCTAATGGACAGAAACCAAACACATTTGCCCACACGAAGCCTCCACAGCATGGGGCCCTGACACGACTGTGTAAGTTGCTAATGCATTTTTTTTTTTTGAAGTTTTGAAAACCTGTTTCCTTTTGGTGAGAACATTTTATGAAAAAAAAAAAAAAAACAGGATCAAGTTAAAAGTAGAAAGGGAGAGAAAAACAGAAGTTTGGAGATGCTGTGTTCATGTTCAAAGAGAACTAAGGCACAAGCTAAAGTTCTTTAGGGACACAACCAGGGAAAGAGAAATGCTGCCTGAGGGTTGGCAGGGCCCAAAGGATTGGGGTGCAGTTGTCTTCTGCTTGCCTTACCCCTGTGAGATTAGTTATTTAAGAAGCTCATAAACATAAGTAAACAAACTTTAAAAAGGCTGGACCTACAACTTCCCCTTAAAAGCCAACAAGGAGCTCCTGCTAAGAGACTGTCACAAACATATAAAGAAGCGTGTTATTGCCATGGGAGCCTTTTACCTACAGCTTGGAAATGTGATCTTTTCTGTTCAAATGTGGTTGAAATCTGTTGGGACTGGAAAATAGATTATTCTTTCCTTAAAAGGGCATACTGTTTTGTGGTTGTACAAACAGGCTCTATTGAGGCTGCTGTAGACTCCACCTGTGTTGGAGTGGAACAAACAACGTGTCTGCTCGGGGCCCCCCCATCTTTTCTAGACAGCCAGGTCATGTGGACCTTTGTGATTTGATCACCAGGACACCAAATGCTGATCTTGAAGTTCAAGATCCACAAGCAGGAAAAAGAACCACAATCAAATTGGAATCGCACTGGCTCCAACATCATGGACCATTTGAGCAAAACAGAACCTGGGATGTTTCAGCCCAATCTCCTCACTGTAGAGATGACAAAACTGAGGCCCAGAAAGAAGTGACTTGTGGCCTTACAAGCCACTCAAAAAAAAAAAGGTGTTGATGACACCAGAGTCTTGAACCCACAAGGCGCCAATCCAGCAGAAGTGCTTTGTTGTTTGTCATTGTTATTGTTGTTTTAAATTGAAATTAGCTATGAATAATAACAATTAAGAGGTTCAGTATGGCAGTTCCTAAGCATGGAGTTACTATATGGCCCAGAAATTCCACTTCTGGATATATACCTATGAAATAGAAAATGTACATATTTGTCTCTGTCCCTGGTTCCTAGCACAAAGCTCTGAAAATTCTTGTAAGGCCCCAAGTGATCACAGCACAAGGCACATTTTTTGTTGTCGTTCTAATATTTGTCCTTCAGTCCAGGTTCCTGATACAGAGCTCCTAAATCCCTTGGGGTTCCCTGGGTTTTTGGAGTGTGTTTTGTTCAAAGGAAGTAACTGTTGATGGGCTTCTTGATGGCTTCAGGATGGGGGCTGGTCACCAGAAAGATCAAGCCGTGATTAGAAACTTGCAATTTCAGCTCCACTCCACCCCCATCCTCCAGGAAGGGGAAAAGGGCTGGAGATCAAGTTAACAATCATTCATGACTGCATAATGAAGCCTCCAAAAATCCCAAAAGTATGGGATTTGGAGAGCTTCTGGGTTCGTGAACACATCTATGTGCCGAAGAGTGGTGCACCCCATTTCCATGGGGACAGAAGTTCCTGCACTCAGGACCCTTCCAGACCTCACCCCAGGTACCTTTTTATTTGTCACCCCATTGGTCTCCTCATCCATGCCCTTTGTTATGTAACAAGCTGGTAAATGTAAGCATGTTCCTGAGTTCTATGAGATATTCTACCTAGCAAATGATTGAACCCAAGGAGGGGTTCATGGGAACCTCTGATAGACAGCTGGTCAGCCAGAAGTATATAGGTGGTAACGTGGGTCTTATGACCACTTCTGAGGTGAAAGGAGCAGTCTTGTAGGACTGAGTCCTTAACCTTCAGGGTCTGCACTAACCCCAGTGAGTACCAGAGTTGAACTGCATTATAGGACACCCAGCTGGTGTCACAGAGAAGTACTTGGCATGGGGAAGAGAAACCCACACAACTGATGTCAGAAGTCAAGTGTAAGTATTTGCATGTGGTAGTAGTGTGAGAATAAAGGAAAGCAGTAGGGTCTTTTACCTAAATGACACCCAAAATAACTGAAAGCAGGTCACTCAGACAGATATTCGTATACCCATCTTCATAGGACCGTTATTCACAATGGCCAAAATGTGGAAGCAATTCCAATGCCCCTCAACAGATGGATGAATAAATAAATGAAATGTGCTATATATCGTCATCCCATGCTATCCTCAGGGAAGTGGATCCCAGGACACCCACAGATACCAAAATTTGTGGTTGCTTAAGTCCCTTATGTAAAATGGCACAGTATTTGCATATAACCTATACACATCCTCCCTTATACTTTAAATCATCTCTAGATCACTTATAACACCTATTACAATACCCATGCTGTGTAAATTGTTGTTATTATGTGTTGTTTAGGAAATAATGACAAGAAAAAAGTCTGTAATGGCAGGGCAGATGCAACCATCATAACCCGAACTACAAAGCACACATCAGCAACAACATAACATTTTTTTGAATATTTTTGATTCGCAGTTGGTTGAATCTGCAGATACAGACTCACAGATATGGAGGGCCAGTACACACAACGGAATATTATTTGGTAAAAAGGAAGGAAATTCTGACACATGCTACCATGTGAATAAACCTTGAAGACATTGTGCTAAGTCAAATGAGCCAGTCACGAGGGAACAAATATTGTACGATTTCACTTCCATGAGGTACTGGGTGTCAGAATGGTGGCTGCAAGGTGAGGGAACAGAGAAATAGGGCATTACTGTTTAATGGGTACAGAGCTCCAGTTTGGGGAGATGAAAAATGTCCTGCAGATGGGCGGTCGTGGTGTTTGCACAACAATGTACTTAATGACACTGCACCATATACTGTAAAGTGGTTAAAATAATGGAATGTGTTATGTATATTTTACCCAATTTCAAAAACTTTCACTTCCACATAGACATCAAGGCTGCCATGTCTTTTAAACATGGAAGACTTGAAAACACTGGGAATCCACACAGCCGCTACCCCCGTCAGACAGAGCAGACGCTGTCCAGTTTTGTGCGGCCACCTCCTCTCCACTCCACCATCCACCTGACCAGCTGGGCTCCTGTGGCTGCTGGTTCCCAGACCTGGCTGCACATTGGAGTCAGCTGCAGAGCTTTCAAAAAACACCCTATGTCTGGGCTCCAGCCCAGATGACTGAGTCAGAATCTCTGAAGGGTAGGACCCAGGCACTGGCCAGTTTTCAGAGTCCCCTGGGCAATCCTAATGTGCATCCAGAACTGAGGACCGCCTGCCCAGAGGTGCGGTGTGCAGGCTTGGCTCCACAGGGTACCACCTGACGGGCCTTAAAATCTACTGATGCCTCTCTCGGTGGGCTCCGACTAAATTGTTAAGGGATGTGGCTGAATATCAGGATTTTCAAAGTATTCACTGGGTGATTGAATACATAGCAAAAATTAGGAAGCACTGCTGTAGGCATTTCAGCTCACATCCCCACCTACAGAAACACAGCACTTGCTTTTCTTTACCCCTCCACACTGCCAGATTAAATACATGAATAATACATATATTGTTGTTATATATTACTATATATATTATACATACACATTTAAATACACACACACATATATACACACATACATGAGGTCTGGAAGATTGGTCATGTAAAGGGCTCATAAAAGTAAGTAAACAAACTCCAGTGCACACACATACACTCCATCAGCCATTTTGCTACCCACGGTCAACGCCAAATTTACCCTGTAAACCAAAGATAAACCATCACCAAGGCCCAGAGAACAGTGTTCACACCAGAGCCTCATAATGAAAGAGCTGAGTAACTCCTGCTTGGAATCAGAGACAACCACGCTGTCCTGAGCACTTACTGCAACACTCACGCACTCTCCTTAGTTATCTCTGCCGAGCCTCCCAGCAACACGGTGAGAGAGAGAGAGAGAGAGAGAGACGCCCCCTGCAGATGAGGTAAGTGCGAAGACTACTCACGATTCCTTTGAAGGAAACGCCACTCCTCTGAGTTTCCGAGTTCTGGGATTTTTCTTAAAAACGGCCATAATCTTTTACAATCACACGTTGTATGTTCCCCAAAATGTTCTGTTAAATACGATTTTTGTAATGTGATTCTCAATTTAGAGGCACTAAGGGGATTGGGTATTTTTAGGGATCACTTCAGAGACCCTTTTTGTAAAACAAATAACCCTTTAGTGCTGTGAACACTGAGCTCTTGATGTCGCCGGTTTGTGAGTTAGGTGTTGCCAGCGCAGAGATGGTTTTCTTACTGTGTACTGAACCTGTTTCCAGTGCACATTTCAAAGAATGTGGGTGCAAATCAGAGAGGGGTTAAGAAAATAAGTTATCTGAGTAGCAGCAATAAGCTTCCAAACTCTGCCGTCTAATAGAATAATAACAATGACAAAGAAGTTTTAAGTTTCTTTGTTCTTGCAATTTGCCAGTTGCAAAATCTGAGTCATTTCTTCCTCTCAAAGGAGTATCTAAATGTAATGGACCTTAAGCCTGCATCTCTCCATCCTACCTAAATGGACTTTCTATTACCAACGTTCTGTCGTTGTGGCAGATGGACTGAATGTCTGCTGAGAGGCAGGGGAGAATCGGTCAGCAAAAGTAACAGCCTGGGCCATCCTGAACTCAACAGACCGTTCTGTGCTCCATCGTTAATAAACAACACAAGGAAAACCTGAGCTGAAGATGGTCCAGTTGGTTGTGCTGTAGGCAGAGAAATAGAAGCACAGAACTTTAGGACAGGATGTCCGTGTAAAAAGAGAACCAAAAAGTCATTTATTCTACAAGTTAGTGACCTAGTATAGTTGTTCCGGCCTTGGCCCTAACAGAGATAACCTTGAAGGACCTACTGGCCAAAGAAGGGGGTGGACAGAGAATAAACAAACCTCTGCCACTGGGCTAACATTTATGAGAAGTTGCATCTTAAAGTATGAGCAGTTTTCATTAAGAGGCTGATTTCTCAATGTTCAGAACTCAGAACTGATGGTTACATTCCCGTCACAGCCTACTTGTGTTTCTTTCATCTCTAATGTCTTTGAAGAGCAGTGCACATACCAGCTTTGCCAAGGTCTGGGTCCTAGGATGATGAAGGTGGCATGTGATGCTGGGGCAGGAGGAGAAGGATGCAAAAAAAAGTTAGACCCAGGGAAAAAGCAGAAGATAGAGGTGAAGAGAGAGAGATGTGTTGTTGCCTGAAACAAAATTCTGAAATAAAAAAACACATATTTGACATTTCTCTACCTCACTTTCTGAACTATGTTCTCAAACCTCCCCACGTTAACACTGAAGAGCACTCCCTCCCCACCAGAAACTAAAGGCAGGCAAACATAAATTTTAAAATGTATGGTTTCAAAATGGCAAACAAAACTGTAAACAAAAAAAAATTTGATCAAAGTTTACAGCCCAAGCCGTGGATGAAAATAAAAATGAGAGTCATGCATGAACGAACTCACATGCAAGCCTCCGCAGAGTTGTGTCCTCAGGAAGGGGGAGACCTAGTTCCTCAAAATCTATTGTTCAAGCAAAATGAATAAAATACCTCAAATATTTTATCATAAGTGCCAAACATGGCAAATGGCATTTGCATGGAGAACAGGTAATCACATTAAAATAATCAACCATAAAGTTCTGAGAATACACACAGAGTGAAAACACCCCCACCTCATCCTCTCCCTAATCAGAATGCCTCTTTTACAGGGAGGGGCCACAGTCTTCAAAGGCCAGAGAGAGAGAAATGCAGTCAGGGAAGAATTCATTTTCTTCTGCCTCAAGAGTGGGGCTGGAATCTGGAGTTCAGTTAGTGCCAGTGCTTTCTCATCCTCCTGAACAGCCAGGACCCATGGTTTTAACCAGCATCGCCACTGAGTTCAAGAAGGATATACGTCGTGTGTTATTTTCATGAAATACTCAAATTTTCAATTCAATATTTTTGAGTACCAATTATAGCCTGGCCAATCACATTATGTTTTGGTTAGTGCTTGGATTTGGAGCGTCTCAATATGTGTTTTGGATAAACGAATTCATGCATGTGCACGGTTCTGTTTCAAGATACGGTGTTGCTCTCAAATGGAACATAAGGGAAAGGCTTTTGGCCTCCATAAGACCACAAGTTTCTTCTTTCCTGAAAAGGACACAGTGTTCACCCACTGCACATTGAGCCGCTATTTATTAAATCCACTTTATGGTGCTGTAACTTACATAAAATAAAACTCACCAATCTCTGCAGATCCTGGAATTTTCAGAGTGAGATTGATGAGTTTTAGCAATGTTTACAGTCACTGCCACCGCCACCACAGTCCCAGCACAGGAATCTGCCAACACCCAGAAAGTCTGTTCCTGCTCCTTTCCAGTCAGATATATCTCCTTGCTCCCTGGCCCCGAGAAAGCACTATCTGTCACTGTTGTTTCACCTTTTCTAGAATTTCATATAAAGTGAGTCATGCAGTAGATAATCTTTGTGTATGGCATCTTTCACTTATAATGCATTTAAAGTTTATCCATGTTGTTGGGTGTATCAGTAGTTCATTCATCTTTATTTGTGAGCAGTATTCCATTGTATGGATGTGCCACACCTGATGGTTTTGAGCCGTATGAATAAAGCAGCTATGAATATTCAAGCACAGATCTTTGTATGAACATATATTTTCTGTTCTCTTGGGTAAATTCTTAGGAGTGGAATTACTGGGTCATATGGTAAACATATATTTGACCTTATAATAAATTACCAAACTTTTTTTCCAAAATGGTTATAATAATTTGCATTCCCATCAGCAGTCAATGAGGATTCCAGCTGCTCTACAGCCTCACTGATACTTGGTTTAGTCGCTCCAGTGGGTGTATAGTGGCATCTCACTGTGCAGTTTTAATTTGTAGATCTCTGATGATTAAGGTCATTGAGCACCTCCTCACGTGCTTACTGGATCAACTCTAATCACTTGATTGTGTGTGGTATGCTTTTAATAACATAATCAAAAGGATCAAATATGTTCCCCCTGGACACAGCCACCTGTAAATCCAGAGCTCTGCAGATTCTGGAACAGCTGTCTCAAAGTGAGACCACACCTGGAGAAAATACACACCTTAAAAAGATCTGTACTTCAGAAAAAAAAAATCTTTCAAAACTAAAGGTGAATAGTTAAAGGTCAGATTAATTATCTGCCTTTTCTCTCTTAGAGGAGATGGGGTGGGAAGAGCTCTCATCTCACAGATAGAAAGATCTGGAAATGACACAGCAGTTCTTTCTCTCACAGACACCCCTACACAGTGTAGCACTAGCTATTAGATGGTCATATAACATCTGAAGGCTTCAAAACACGAAATTCGCCTCTCAAAAAAAAAACACAAATGTTAAACTACACTACACATGCCCTTAGTCTCTTACAGCATTCAATTTTCTCTTCATCTTATTATTTTTAGGTGGGATTCGAAACACCCACCAGGGATATATTTTTTATGAGAACGCAGTTTTGGTAGAAAATGTGTTCAACTCCTAATCATTTGTCAAGGTTTTTTTTTTTTTTCCATATGAGATGTAGCTTTTCATCTACTTAAAATACAGTAAATTACTCATATTCAGGACATCAAAAAATGCCAACCCTTTAGTCAGGAAGAGAATAGAATCAGTCTACACAATTATCTTCTCCATCACTAACAGTCCTGAAAAACGTCTCGAGGAGCTTCCCTCTGTATCTCTTCCAAGTATTCTGCTAGAAACTGGCGTACACCCCACGAGCCTCTCCTCCCAATTTTCCATCTTCGTTTTATGGTGTACTCAGACATCTGCTCTCCAGCCCTTACGTTGGAGAATCAAGCTCCATAAATTGATTTTTTTTCAAAAGCAAAAGTCTCTTCAGAAGTAATTTAAATAATAACCTTATTTTTCACCAGAAAAGAACAAAAGAAAAAAGACATGAGGCCAAAATCTATTTACAGTGGAGATCCATTCATTTGCATCATCCTTCTGTAACCTTACTCCGTATTTGTGTCTGGTTGGAGATTCAGAGTTCTATTTGTCAGCCCACATTTGGACTCTGCAGGTGTAGACATATGAGCACAGTGAAGTGACTGAGTCTTTCTTTTAGGGACACACCAGATGGATCCCTGGGTGATGGTAATTACACCCACATCACAGTAGATTTTAGTTTCCATCTTTAAGATAAGAAGAAGAGTCCATTCTCATGATATTTGATATGTGACTTATTCCTTTGACAAGCATGTTTTTTGATGTAAAAGATGCCCTTTACATCCAAATATAAATTTAAATGCCTGAGATTCGGCCGAGAAACAGGCTGGGTATCAAATAAGAACATCATGGTATTTCACACACTTACATGTTAATTACTCCAAGAGAAACTGATTCCCCCAAAGACATTTTGCCTGACATCTATCAATTAGATCTTTGGTGGAAATCAAAGTCATCTAGTCAGTTGCAAAACTCAGAAAGAGTAATAAACACGTTACGGCTTGTCCCCTCCTCTATATTTTTCATGGAAGTCATTTGCCATAGTCTACCTCTATGCCTAGCCCCAAGATTTTTTAACTCCCAAATAGTGGCCCCAGTGGCACCCTCAATGTACTCCAAGATCCCAGCCCTACACTATTTGTGAGCCCACCTTTTCCCCCTTCATCTCTCCAGTCAGAGAAAGAAGGGAAACACAGTCCATCCCATTTCCGTAGGTGGGCCCTGATGCACCTAAAAGCCTGGGTCTGCGTGAGGGCAAATTCACACTGCTGTGAGTGACAGAGAGAATGGCGGGTCTGAGATTTACATTCTGCAGTTCACAGCCCCTTGTTAACAAGCAGAGGCTCTGATTTTGCCTTTTTTCTAAAACTTGCCATAGATACTAATTATTTAAACCATGGCATTAAGAATGTTTTCCCAATATTTAATAGGTCCAAAGCATGGTCATTCCCTTTAACAATAAGCCCATGTGAGGGTATAAGATGGTGGGGAGAAACTCCCCTCCACCCCATCTCCATGCACCATGCTCACACCACCCTGGAGAGTTGCAGAACCAACTCAAAAGGAACTCAAAAAGAGCCACAGCCTGGGCCCTCTGAGGGTGAACCAGCACCTTAGAATGCTCCAGCCCACAGACACCAGGGGCTGCCTTGCTCTCCACTCCCCTCCCCACCCCTGGAGCGGGGCTGGGCCCCTGCCATATTAGAACTGTTCTGCCGTCACACTGCTGCCAGTGAACACTTGCCGACGGGCCGCTGTTTGAACCAGCAAGGACTTCCAGACCCTGGAGGCTTACAGAGCCCAGGCCTTCTCCTGCTTGGCCAGGCTGCTCACCACAGAGCCCAGGGGAAGTTCCTGGGGTCGCCCACCTCCATTCTTCCTGACTGCCAAGTACAACTATCGGGTAGAAATTATTTAAAGGAAAGGAAGAAAAACAGCTCAGAATATGGCATTTCCAGTAAGACTGTTCCATTACAGCTCCTCGCAGCATTCCCTGTCACACCAAAACTGAGTCTTTCCCTCCACTTGGGCTTTTTCTAAGTATGCATGGTTCCCAAAAGCTTAGAAAGGAAGTGAGAAAGCAAAGGGTCAGGGATGTGTGACTTCAAGTCACAGATTCTTAGAGCCAGGGTGACCAAAAAGGTCCTTTTACATAACCATTTTCTTTTATAGATGAAAGCACTATGGTCAAGAGAGAGTAGATGTGGCTTACCTGAGGTTGTAGTCTAGTGCTCTAAAATTGATATATCCTCCTCCCTTTATCTTCCAAAATAAATAGCTACAAATCACCAAACTGATGAGGAGGAGGAGGAGGATGCTGCTGATGATGATGATAATGTAATATTTGTGGTGTGCTTACTGTTGCCAGGCACTGTGCTGACTGCCTTTCATAGATTATTTCATTTAAACATCACAACACTCCTACGCGGTACGTACCCTTATTATTCCCATGTTAGAGATAAAGAAACTGACCACTGGCTGGAGGTCGCATAGCAAGTGGATGGAAGAGCTGATGCCTCTAGCCATATATTCCATACTCATGGACATCCGATACTCCTATTGTGACCCTAGGCACTTCCTGAGTCATCATTACTTTTGGGATCCTTGTAGGTCATACGTGGTTACAGAGAGCAGGACAAACCATTTCTCCAAAATATCAGAAAACAGACTGTAACCAGGACAACCCATTTCTCTAAAATACCAGCAAACAGACTCTCTCTGCCTTCCTGTGAGTAGGATCTGATGACTAAGTGTTTCACTCTTCTCCACACTCCAGGCAAGCTCAGTTGTCTACAGGAAGGCCAAGTCCACTTGACACCACCTTGAGAAACAAAACCCTTGTTTGATATTTAAATGATTTCTCAATATTTTCTGCATACTTTTGTATTGCCTCCTCAACACTTTTTATCCGACCACTTCTAGCAAGCAAAGGCATCCAACTCCGCCTCCGAAAGCCTAACACCAACACATTCACCCAGCTCCCAGCATGCCAACGTCTGGCCTCCACACACCAGCACCCCCCAGGGTCCAAGCAGACTCAGAGCAGACTCACCACGCACCTGCACATCACCCCTCCCCCGTGTACCTAAAGTCCATGAAGACTTCCTGTTGAAGGAGTCTGCTCTGGGTTGTCACGACATGTATAAAAAAGTGGCCTACGCATTTAAGGTGAGTTCCTCATCCCAGCGATATTTCCCATCTTGAGCATAGAAGGGGCTGGACAGAAAGACATTCTTATAGAGGCAGGTTAGGGCAGTGGTTAAAGAGAGTGGGCTCTGGAGCCAGACCTCAGTTTAAATCCTGGATCTTGCATTTCCACGCTTGGAGATCATGGGCAATCTGCTGGTCTGAGCCTCACTTTCTCCCTTTGTAGAAGGGAAAGAGCAACAACAACCGCCTCATGGAACTACTGCGAAGATTAAATTGGACAACACAATGCATTGTAAGCGTGAGGCACCGTGCCTAGCACATAATAACACAATGGTCACTTTTTATATTTTTGTTATATTAAATCCATCTCTCCTCAAAGGAGAGAGAATGACTCATCTTCATTCCAGGATAGGAAAGAAAGACAAGGTAGAGGGTTGCAGATGGGGAAGAGGGATTAAATATTTAGGCACAAAATTCTAATGCCAGTGGATCCCAAATCCAGGAAAATGTAAGGAATGACTGAGCCTGGGCACAAAAAGAGACTCCGGCCAATTACACTTACATTCCAGTACTTTTCAAGCACAAATTTATAGCACATGTTTAGGTGTTTATGCTGTATATATAATTGGCCATTTTTCTTCAGTGTATCCAGTAATTATTTTGTAAAATGCACATCTGTTTTAATTAGGCATGTACATACTTTACTCTACTGTAAAATGTCAAACACACTGTAAAATAGCTCCGAGTACATTAACACATAAAAACAAAAATTCACTTGACATATCACAAGCAGCTGCAAGAAGCTCGTAGACCCAACCAGCTGCTCCTCGACAGCATCCAGCCAACGGCTGCCCCCCCAGTTCCCTGGTGTCCCTTGGAGACAGCTCCCACACTGGAGCTGTGGCGTCTATTTCCGGTTCTCTCGCCTCCACCTGACTGTCAGCTCCAGTGTGTGGGGAAGCTAGTGTGGCTTGGCTGCCATACCTGCCAACCCGTCTTGAGCTTGCCACGTTGGAGAATCTTAGTGCAGATGATAATACCAAACACACTTCCTCAAACCCATTAGGAACTTCGGCACACTGCCTCCTGCTAGACTCCCTGCTTGTACTCACTGAGGGACACGGAGAACCAGAGGGAGAAGCTGAGTTAGTGAATGAACTGAGGCCATTCCCGAGTCCACGGAAGTCTCCCAGGTAATAAAAAGGAACTGCTGATACATGCAAGGTCATGGCTGAATCTCACTGACATTATGCTGAGTGACAGAAGCTGGACAGAGTTTGCCCTGTAGAATTCCATTGATGTGAAGCTGTAGCATGGCTTTGAGTGTGGAAATTTTCATTAGGCATGGAAATCAGAGCAGTAACTGCCTCTAGAGGAGGGTGGTATTAACTGGGAATGGGGTTTCTGGGGCGAGAGAAATGTTCTACACCTTAATAGGGCTACAGATTACAGAGATGCATACATTTCTAAAACTTCATCAAACTGTGCATTTAAGACAGATGGCTTTCAGAGTATATATGGTTTTCATATATATAATCCATATATTATACCTCAATTTAAAACGGGGGAATAAATAAACAAACAAAAAGATAAAAGAGTAAATACTACAACAACCTGTTTCTACTAGATTGTTGCTGCCTTCCTTCCCCAATTCATTTCTTTACTCCCTTACCAGAATTCCCAGCACTTCCCATCCTACTTTTACTCAAATCCTGTCTCAGGCTGTGTTTCTGGGAAATGCAATCTCAGACACATTGCTAGTGAGTGAGGGACCTAAGATTTGAAAACAAGTCTTTCTGATTCCAAATTCTTAACACATCATGCTTCCTCTGATACAGACTTAGAGTGGAAGGCTTTGTCATATTATTATCAATCTATGGTAGATCAAGTAATCAAAAACTACAACATGGAAAAAGGGTTTCTTGAATTTATAAGGTTAAATTGGTGTGTGTGTGTGTGTGTGTGTGTGTGTGTGTACTCTGCCTTTCAAAGAACACATCTTCTCTTTAAGCATTGTACTAAAATGCCCTCATACAGTCTAAAAATTAGAAATTGTTCAGGCTGTATTCTCTGAATACAACAGGATAAAAACTAGAAGTTAATAACAAATGCTTAAATAAACAAACTAAAAAGAAACCTTTCCAAATCCTTGGGAATTAAAAAGGAAAATGTCTCTTCTAAATAATGATAAGGTCAAGTAGAAATTAAAAGTACAACAGCAGATAATATATGTACGTACAAGATGTGGCTGAACCAGTACTTTTTTGTTATACGTAGCTTCAAATATTTGGTGCTATGTTAAAAGAAAGTAAGATAAAGTTTTTTTTTACTCAAGAAAGTAAGAAAAAATGACAGAAAGTAACTTAGGCAAAGGGAGAAGAAAATGAAGATAAATAAATACATAAACGAATTAAAAAATAGAAAAGCAAAATTGATAGATGATCCCAAGGACTGGTTCTTTGAAAATTCAATAAAACAAACAAATCTCTGGATAAGCTAATCAATAAAAACAGAAAGTAAAATCATATATAAATACATTTAGGAATGAAAGATGATAGAGGAATAAATGCAGAGATTTTAAAATTATAAGTGAAAAATTTACCAGGTGTGTAAATAGATTAGCAGATCTCAGTGAAATGGATAACTCTGGCAGGGGCAGAAATGGGTGAGGAATAACAAATTGACTCAAAAAGTAGTAAGTTCATTTTTCGTTATCCCTCACAAAAATTCTGGAGTCATGTAATTTTATAGGGAAGCGCTTATAAATTGTCAAAGAACAGAAAATCCCATTCTGTAAAAACTGTTTCATTATACAAAAAAATGGGAAAAAAAAACAGGACCCTGCCCAACGTATTTCATAAAATCATTTTAACTGTGATACCAAACCCCGACAGAATGGAACGTGTGCACACACCACCAACACAGGTGTGCAGAGAAGCATTAACACACCAGACTGACCAGTGACTCTTAGAAAGAACCATTCACAAGATTGGCCCATGTCTGGCATCTGGGAGCTTAAAATTCAGGCAAGTTCCCAACCCCCTAATTCACAAGTAGCAAACACAAGGCCCAATGGCCGAATCTGGCCCTCCACCTTGTTCTATCCGCCCAGCACCTTGTTCCTACCCCGTGGCAGCACTGAGTTCCTTGCCCCTAGTTAAGGAGCAGTTACATTTACACAGTCCCAAAATTACATTCGGCCCTTTAAAGGCAACTGTGAGGCTGATGTGGCCCCCGGTGAAAATGAGTTTGACACCCTGGCTAAGAGTGGCTCACTGTGTCAAAAATGTTTGTGCAGACTATATGTTCTGAGTATATATATATATACTGAGTATATATATATATATAACATATATATATACTGAGTATATATATATATATAACATATATATATGTTCATATATATATGTTATAAGTAATCCATTTATAAAAATTCAATATCGAATTTTTGAACCATTGAAATGTTTGGAAATTGCTCGAATTTGAAGACACTGAAGACCAGCTTTCCCTCTGGCAGTCTGGCATTTTTGTACCTCCTAGCAGAGGCTGCCTACGTGACTAGCCTCTAATAAAAGCCCCAGACGCTGAGTCTCTAAAGAACTTCCCTGGTGGAGAGCAGTTCTCACAGGCTGTGACTCACGTTACTCAGGGGATTAGGTGCGTCCCACGTGACTCCACTGGGAGTGAACTCTCGGAAGCTGGTGCCTGATTTCCCTGCACTTCTCCCCATGCTCTTCTCCCTTTGCTGGTCTTACTCTGCATTATTTCACTATAACATTTCATAGTACAAGTACGTGCTGGGTCTTGTGAGTTCTCACATAGGAACAGACCTAAGAATGGTGGACACAATAAGCAACAGCTCTTACGTACAGATGTTAAAATTCTAGCTAAAATACTAGTCGACATTAAAATAATAATTTCTCAAAGCCAAGTTTTAGGGGAGTAATACAAGTATTCAAAATCTACTAATAGAAAGAAAGTATCTAGTAATATAGGAGCTCACATCACTGCAGTAAATTTAAAACATATGTTCTTATCAGGAGAGTCTAAAAAGATAGTCAATAAAATTTAATAGTGAATCCAAAAGATTATTTAAAACTAAAAATAAAAGCATACTTTATTTAGAGCTTTCGTTACCCTGGATATGATGAATTCCCCAAACATCTATTATCATACTAAATAGTAAAACAGAGCTCCTAAACTGTCCCCATTTAAAATTGAGACCAAAATAAGAATTCCCACCATAACCACTGCAATTAACAGTGTATGGAAACTCCTCATGATGCAATAAAATCTGAAACAAAAATAAGAGATGTTAGTATTTTTAAAAGGAAAATTTAAAGAGTTTGGGAAACTATCTGAATACCAGGAAAATGCTTTAAGATGTAATTAGTTTTATTTTGCACCACCTATCAATAATTTAAAATATAGAACAAAATAGCGCAGGCTGCAAACCAAAGCATCGCAGGTTTGATTCCTAGTCAGGGCACATGCCTGGGTTGCAGGCCACAGCCCCCAGCAACCGCACATTGATGTTTCTCTCTCTCTCTCTCTCCCTCTCCCTCCCTTCCCTCTCTAAAAATAAATAAATAAAATCTAAAAATATATATATAGAGAACAAAATCCCATGCACAAAAGCTTAAAAAACTCCATAATATCTAAAAATAGCTTTAAAAGCACTCACAGTATGTCAGTTATTATTACAAGTAAAGATAATTATTATAAGTAATCCATTTATAAAAATTCAATATCAAATTTTTGAACCATTGAAATGTTTGGAAATTGCTCGAATTTGATGCTGAACAACACGATTCTAAAACCTCTACAAGCATGAATGCATTTGACCACTATAACGACCCCATGAGACAGGTCTGATTGGGTTTCCATTTTGCTGATAAGGAAACCGAGTTACAGAGAGGCTAAGGAACTTGCCCAAAGTCAAGGAGCTACTAGAATGTGGTAGCAGGGAGGTTTGAACACAGCAAGTCAGTAATATGTCATTTGGGTACCACATAACTTCAAGAATACCATAAATCTTTTTTTTTCTCCTGGCATATGATACATAATTGTATTAGTGGGATTGATTGGAATTTAAACAAGTAGGAGTTGGAAATTTGAACAAATCATATTTCTGCAGAGGAAAAAAGTAGCTATTGATATGCATTCTGTCTAATTATAATCACAGCGTCTAGAACTGGAAGGGACCTTAGAAATCGTCTCCTTCAAACCTGTCCTGTTAAAGATAAATTAAGAGACCACAGATTTTGCTCGAAATGACAGTTGGCAACAAACTTGGGAAAAGAATAGAGGATTCAGGAATCCTAGTCCACTCCACCTTATGTAACCACATCACTTGCATGTCCAAAATCTATAAGTTTTAGGTCTAAGTTCCCTAGTGATCAGTGTCAAAGAAAAATAAGGTGTTTATTAGTCAAATGGTTTTAAATGGTCCAACAATTTTGCTCTGTAATTATTGAATAATGGACTTTGGCTCAGAATCTTTATAGACATTCTTTGTAGTCAATGAGCTAATATTATCCATGTTATTATCTGATATTGAGATAGGAGAAAACCCAAAATACATGTCTTACATTAAGGAAGAAATATTACCCCATCCTAGAATTCACTGCCCTCTTTTTGCTGCTTGGGCACGTCAGCAGCTTGTCACGAGGTCACGTTCTCTGGGGAGCCCTCCCAACGCCTTCACCCAGGCACACCACCTCCGGACGCCAATGACAACACTCACCACACTGAGCGACAATAAACACTTGCCATGAGAAAATAAATTAATAAAAATAAAAATAACTTTGAAAGCAATACAAACGATCCATAAGAAGTCAATTCAAAACCCTCTTGATTAGATGAATAAATTGAGTTATTTCTTTTTTGAAAATACTGAATACTATTAAGCTACCAATTCTTGCATTAATTTATGGTTTTAACATGAAAGGCTGAATATGCAAACAAAAAATAGCCAGACCCTATACAAAAACAAAACTGACTGACAACCTACAGCCTCCTGCCTGGGAAACCCATCCCCAGCCTACACTAAACAGCCCAGGAAGCCCGCCTGCTATAAGGCAGACATGTAGAAAGTCAGACCATTATCATTAACAACCCAGGAAGTTAAATGATAACTTCCGCAACAATCGGCCCCACATGGCCAGGGCTTGATTAATAACTGACAGCTTCTCTAATCTTTGTCCCCACTTACAACCTACAGCCAACCAGAGAATATGAAATACGCATCGCTAACCCAATCACAAAGATGCCCCACTTCCTTTCACCCACCCCAGCTTTCCCAGGCCAGTAGCTCCCATCCGGGCCCCTGGGTCTGTCCCTGTGTCCCGTGGTGAAGCGCCCCCACCCACCCACCACTCCTCTGTCGGCCATGCAGGAGAGGGAGCCTCTCCCAACAGGCAGGAGATGGCGGCCAGCTCCCTGGCCCTGGGGAACTCGGAATAAATAAATAGCCTTTGCTTGTTCTCATTTGGTTGGTTTTTGGTTTATTTCCACAATGATATCAACAAAAATTCCACCAAGACATTTTATTTTAACCTTTTAATTCTAAAGCTTAATGTGAAGGAGAAACATCTGAGAATAATCAAAACATTTTTTTAAAAAAACATAAAAGTAATTTCAGGGTCTAGCTCTGTCATGTTTTCAAACAATTAATAAAACATCACACATATTTAGCCTTCAGCCAAACACTAATACATGTGAAATTTCAGTACCTAATAAAAGAGTCATTACAAATCAGGAGAGAAATGAAGATGTTTTTCGGTCAAAAAAGCTATAACAAGCAGCAATTTAAGGGTCTTATTTGTTGTCTAGGTTTTGGGGGGTTGTTTGTTTTTTTACTGTGAGGATACATTTCTTTAAGTCGGGGACAGTGAAACAAGGAAGGGTTCAGCATAAAAGAAGCAACGGGAGGGCCCAGGCCATGCTGCCTGAGCTCACTGGGAAGGCCGAGAAAACGGGGCTTTAGGGACAGGTTCAGGGGGTGACCTGGAACAAACCTCCAGCTGCCCGTTGCCTGAGAGGTTAGGAGACGCCTGCTTGTGGGGAAGGAAGTGGGGAAAAGAGGGGAGGGAAATGGCACAGGCTGCTCCCCAGAGGGAGAGCACATGCTGGGTCCTTTGTCTGGAGGCTTTTACCACTCTTACAGGTGGGAGACAGAGGGGAGGTCTCAGGGGAGGATCTCAGTAGAATATGCATCCGTTCTCCAGGTGTGCCTTTTCAGGGTCATGGTCTCCCACGGCTGGTCAGTGCCAGGGCAGGGAGTCTTCAGTCACTGCAGTTGGTCCTGGTGGTCATCCACCCGGGTTTGCTGCTTTTCTGGGCCTGGCGCTGAAACACCACTGAGGCCCAGATGTTGTATCTCTAGGGAGGTGGCCTTCGGTATCTGGCTGTAAATTGCTCAGCCATGGTGTTCCGCTGTCTGTCTCAGTTTCCCTGTTGCACTTGTGAAGGAGTTTTCCCTAACTTCTTACTACCCTATCTCCTTCCCCCCTCGGAGACTTCCATCCCTCAAGTCTTCTAGGAGTGGCTGAAGGAGGAGAGTCTCTTTTCAGTAGCTGTACTTCAGTTCAAAAAGATTTCAAAGTAGTCAGTTCTAGGTAGATTAAAAAGTTAAATGTAAGAATTTAAATGATTAGAACAAAACTATAAAAACATATAGGTGCATTTTATCTAATCTCTACCTAAAAGAAATTCTAAAAAGTAAAGTAAAATAAAATAATCAATAAATTTACAATTTATACATTCAAAACTGGACAGAAAAACAGAAAATGTTTACAGTAAACACTATGTAAAAATTATGAATAGTATATATATGGCTTTGGCAAACAGTATGACAGATAAATGGGGAAAAGTGCATGAAAAAGTCACAGACAAAAATAGAATGGCAGGCAAAGAAAAATAGGCAACAATTTAAGTAATAAGATGCAGCATTTTTAGCTCTAAAATTAGTCATTTTCTTAAAAACAGGACTGCCCAGTGCTGACAAGATTGAGTGAAAAGGGGACACCCCTGGTGGCCTGTAAGTGGTACAATCTTTTTGAAAAGTGTTTCGGCAATGCATGTGAAGAGCTCAGAAATATTCCCATGAGTCAAGCCATCCAGCCTAAACACAGGGGGGAAAGAATCATGTAAAAGATGCTAAATGCAGTACTATTTACAATAACAAAGAAGCTGGAAACAACTGAAATGCTTCAGAATGGGAGATTGGATAAGCAAATTATGGTGCATTCAAAGGAAAATGTTATTCCCTTATTTTAAATGTTGATGAAGCATTTTTTGTAATATGGAGAAATGCTTATGTCAAATATTAAACCAAAAGGCAAAAAAGGTATTCATCTGTTCAGTTCCATATGATCTCAATTATGTAAACATTTTAACAAATGTATGTTATACATGCATATACAGATATGCACGTATGCCAAATGTGGCTTGATTGTCTCTGAATGGTAGAATTATGGGTGGTTTTTTTATTCTTTCTACTTTTCACCACTTGTTTCAATTTTCTATAATGGGGGAGGGAACTTTGTTTTAAAAATAATAATAAATAGTTTGTCCAGGCCTCTTATACCAACATTAGAAGAGATTGTTTTTTTTAAGGAAAGGGACTTAGAAAAAGATAAAATGTGTATTAGTGCCTGTGGTACAGAGTTCTGATCAAATACTGCTGAAGGGGGTCCACAGGTAGATGTACCCTTCATCCAGGCCAAGGTGACATAATTATCTTGCAAGTATCCCCACAATGTTCTGGAATCTTCCATCTCTTACAGTGTGGCAGCATATGGTGGGGAGCATTGAAATCTAGAAGAGTTGTGAGTTTTCAAGTTTCCTTTTCTTTTTTGCCCCTGACTTTTTGAAAACAGTTGTCTGGGGTTCCATCCAAGATTTGCAAGTCTAAAGACATTTTTAACCCTCTGGTTCTGCCCACACATGGTAGGAACCAGTATGAAAACGACAGTCTGTGATGAGACCTCACCAGGGGCAAACGCCCAAGCAATGCCCCATCGTGCAGAACAATGAATGTTTCCAACCAGTAACCTTGCCATCTCCTCAACCTTTTCTTACTTGTTCGCATCTTGCCCTGGAATACATATTTGATTCATCATCCACAGGAGGCATGTTCAATCATAATAAAAATAGTCAGAAATGCTCTACCAATATCAAGTGCAAATTCCATCCTCTGTTGTTTTTCTAAACCAGTCCTTCAAGCTGCCCTCCCCCCATGCCTTATGAGCAAGAAGTCTCACTTTTGAGACTCTTCTCACCTTTTGATAATCCAAACTGGCAGAGAATGTCCTTCTGAGATGGATATTCCTATGCAGGGGACCATCACTTTTCCTAGGAGCATCGCCCAGGCCCTCACTGCTCAGCTCTGCTGAGGGAATATGCGTGTTGGGCTCTCAAGGTTTAGCTTTCAATGTTTTGCTTGATTTAATGCGGCCGCTTGGGCCCAGAGAGCAAGTAAAGTTTGGAACAGGATCTGCCAACACAGAGTCCCAAGGCCCCTTTCCTGCCCTAGGATTCATGCCCAGAGGTCTGGACTTGGCCTTCTGGATCTTAAAAATACAAAGAACCTAACTAAACATCTCCCACCAACACAGAGGTTGCTCTTTTATCTTCTAAAGTGGGCTCTCAGACCTTCCTCTTAAATTTCTGAGACTTTCGAAGTGATTCCAGATGCCCACGTACCACCCACTCTTCTGAAGGCTACCTTCGTGGTTTTGGCAGAGGAGAAGAGAAAACACACAAGTGTACCTTTGCTCCAGCAAAAGTCCTTCCACTCCCAGAGGGCTATCCATACCCTATCACACTGCCATCTTGTCCCCACACCACAGGTCCTAACCTGTAGCTCAGAGATGTGCCTAAGGTCACATAGCATGCTTCCTTGTGTCCTTGTCCCTCTTCCTATCTGAGCCCTCGTCTTCTGATTTTCCCATATCCCTTCTCTCTCCAAGGCAACTTCTCTTTCTCTCTCTTTTTATTCATCAACAATATTCATTGGGAACAAATATAAATCCAATATTATACTAGGACAGTAATGATAAAAGAATAAGACATTTATTCATGCTCTCAAAAAGTTTGTAATCAAGTTACAGAAAAAAAGATTGGCAAAAGACATAAAATAATCAGATACTAATTTTATTCCTACTTCTCATTTTTCTCCCCCACAAGTTCCACTCTTTCCCTTGTATCTTCTGTTACAAAAAAAAAAAAAAAAGTTGACTCTTTTTTTTAACATTTTGTTATTAATACATCATACCCAGAGGCTGAGCTGTAACTTCAGAGCAATAATAAAATAAAGGTCTATGTAGTTTCATTTTACTTAAGCAATAAAAACATAACAGAATGGACACATTTTGCAGGACTTGGCAGAGCATCATTCCAATTAGAGAAAACGAGGTGGGAAAACACAATGCAAACAAATGCTTTCTGTGGGCAGTGCTTTGGATCAGAGGCAGCACGTGGTCTGATAGCTGAGAGGCACGGGCCCTTGACTATAGCGTCCTGCAGAGGACTCAAGAAATCTGGGAGCTGATCAGAGAAAGAGATATGACCATGTGAGGGTGACGGCTTTATTGACAGGTACTTAGACATGGCTGCATGAGAAGGGATATCCCTCACAGCATAAGACTGTCCAAAGGGGGCTGCTACTCAGAAGGAAAGGAGGGCAGGGGAACTCCTGGGAGGGAGGGGACACCTATGTCTAGGTGATGTCTAGGTTCAGCAAGATGGTAGGGAGGCTCTCAGCCCAAGAATTTCAAAGGGCCCTGGCAGGTTGGGCTCTCTCTTACCAGTGATGGCTGGAAGATGCTGCCGGAGGTCTTGCATGATATGCAAAGCAGACACACCTAAATAACTAAAAATATCCTTGCTATTTCTTAAATAATTGGATATATAAGAATTTGGGTTTGGCATAGTCAGGCTTTTGAGCTAATGGGTCTCAGTCGTCAGTGAACAAATAAATAACCCAAGGGGCCACTATACAAAGAGGCATTTTTGGCCCATTTACATAACATGTCCTTATCTACTCAGTATGGGGGTGCTGACGATCTCCTTTGGAAGAGATCCCCGTCACCGACCCTTCCCCACTCACACTGCCCAATCTGACTGTCATCCACTGGGGATGTGGGGAGGAAGGGGAATTCTTAGTGAAGAAGGAACTTGGGCAGATCCTGAGCCCAAGAGCTGGCACCAGCCATGGATCGGCACAGAAGCCCAGGGATGCCTGTATATCCTGGGCAGAGAGGACAGGAACCTCCACCTCTCTCTGAACCTCAGGGCTTGCTGACAACAGGTAAGTTAATAGACCTACAGGTATCTCTAAGAGTCAAAAATTAACTTTTTCTCCCCTATTTCTACACACATACACACATACATGTACCCACAGCTGTACACAGACTCTCTTTGTATACTATAGACTGAAAAGTAAGCTAAACATCTGAAAACTAGCATTTAACTCCTTACTATAGTCAAGGTCAAAATGTAGGAAAAATGGTAAGTTTTTCAAAAAGTTTCTTTTGAAATAGACCTTTACATTTGATGCCATCTGATGCTAAGTAATTGGTAAGGAAAAATCATTCAGCCATAAAACATTTCATGGAATGCATAACAATCAACATGCAGGGGTGGACAAAAGTAGGTTAAGTTACCAGGCATCATTACCTAAAAGACAAGTCATAAGTAAGGTTGCAAAATAATAACAAAAATAATAAGAAGACAAATAATGCAGATAAATAATACGATAATTAATAAGTGATGATACAGGGATAGACTTTATTTTGCGTACTCACAACAGCAAACCTACTTTTGCCCACCCTTGGACTTTCAAAAAAATATTTCTTCTGACAGAATCACATGCAAGGATATTTAAAATAAATGAATGAATAAATAAGAAGCATCAGGTCAGTTGGGAACACCAAGGATGCAGGATCATTCCTACAATGTACTTACTAGAACTCACTCACCTAAGGGGCCCTCTGTGGCATCACTTGGGAGACAACTGCATGGTTTTGTGGGTGATGGTCTCCAAAATCTTCTGAGAACAGTGTGAAGAGCCAATCCCAAAGAAGGGCCAAACCTCTGGGGTTGAGACCATCCCCCAGCACAAAGTGGACTGGAGAATCAAGGCAATTTTCTGAATAACTCCATCTCATCTTTCCTCCTTCTTATCACAAGAAAATCTTCGGCGAGTCCTGAAAAATTGTTTCTGCTTTTGTTTTTCACATTTGCTTAATTATTCAGACAAATATATCATCCACCAATTTACTCAGAGCAAAGGAGCAAGTAACATCGTCGTCTCTTTACCAGCTGCTGGGAAGAAATATTCTCCAGCCCTACACCCAAGGCAAGGTGACACGTTTTTGTCAGTTTTCTTTTTCCCAGGAGGCGAAATTTAACCAACACTTTGTTAGCAAAGGTCTAGACGTCCCCCAGAGGAAAATTACAGGTGTGAAGATATAACCTCCACCATGCCACATATGAGCTGAAAAGGATAGATTTCTAGGTCCAGCCGCCGTTTTGAAATTAGGTCTTTAAAGAAAAGGTTTGTTGCCATGGATTTAAGGGGCAGAAGGGCCAACATTCCCGTACAGTTCTCAACAATGATAGAGAGCAAGAATATTCCATCCTGTTACTGAAGGAAAAAAGTGGGGGGGGGACCTCCCTGTTTGACAAAAGTGAAGTAATGATGGCCACAAATGCTAATAACAACATTGACTTTGCATTATTGAGATTCACACACTCAATTCATTACCAAAGCATCCTCCAGATTCAAACAGACATAACTGGTAGTTTGAAACTAATAGCAAAGGGCTGTCTGGCCATCACTCTGTCAATTTCATCTCCACCACTATTTCCCCTGACAGCTTCTTCCAGTATATTTCAACCAGCTGTAAAATCTGCCTTCTCCTTTCCTCCCTTTAAAGGAAAAGCCTGCCAGAGGATTTTGGTGCATTAGGGCAGGCTTTATTAAACAACTTAATCCATCTCTGCCTGCCGAGAGTGGCCTAGGGAGTCCTAATTAATCAATACGCATTTATGGAGTGTTCCAATATGCATGATAGTCCCCAGCCAGGTGCTGTGGAGCCTTCCCGGATCTAGTTAAGAAGATGCAGCACGCTGCCTCCTAGAGAGTTTCCCAACAGTGTGAGTCAGTACTGGACATGGGAAAGGGGCGTAACATCGCCGAGGGCCCCTGGGTACCAATACTGGGCTAGACGCCCTATATGTATACACGATTATTTCCGTTAATCTATACACATTGCCTGGGCTACCGTGACAAAGTAGGTGGCTTAACAGAAATTTATTTTTTCACAGTTCTGGAGGCTAGACGTCTATGACCAAAGTGTTGATGGTTGGTTTTATTCTGAGGCCTCCCTTCTTGGCTGGTAGGGGGCCATCTTTTTGCCTGTTTTCATAGTCTTTCCTCTGAGCACACTCATCCCTGTGTCCAAATTTGCTCTTTTTACAAAAATACCAGTCATATTAGATTAGAGCCCATGCTGAAGGTGTCATTTTAACTTAAAAGACCTATCTCTAGATATGGTTAGAACTTCAATATGTGAATGGGGGGGCACAATTCAGTCTGTAACACAGTCCTACTTGAAGGTGGGAGAATATGTCGGGTAGGACACTATCTGTTTAAAAAGCAAGCAAACAAAGAAAACAGAAAATCTGACTCAAACTATAAGTTAGGATTAAGTTCAGTTGTAAATAGGAAAAAAAAATAACAGTGGCTTAAATGTAGTAAATAGTCTGTTTCTCACTTTCAAAAACTAAGAAATAGTCTAAAGTGGGAAGGGTACTCCATGGTAGCAGGGGCCCATGCATCTTCTAAAGTTTCCATCCCCAAGGTCACATCTGGCTGCTGAAATTCCAGCCATTACGTCTACATTCCACTTTGTTAATTCTAGACTGAGAAAGGCTCTTGCCTCAAAATTGTAACAAGGCTGCATCATCGTCAGGCCTTATCATCCTTAAGCTTCAAATCCAGTGGAAAAGAGCAAGAATCTCTTTTCTAGAAATACCAACAAAGTCATACTTGTTGTCATTAATCCTGACTGAGTCGCATACCCATTGTTATGTCCAAGGAATGTGATGTTCTGATTGTCTTGGGTCTGGACACCTACCCACCCCCACCTGGGCTGAGCGTGCCTGGCATAAACCCCAGAGGGAAATTTTGTTTAATGTTTTACTGGAAAAAGTATAAATGGATGCTGTGCAAGCAAACCACAAATATCCACAGAGTATTCTCCAGATACTTCAGAGAAGTGCAGAGACTCCGAGGGGCTAAGCTGCTTGTCCAGGCACCCACACAAGTGGTGGAGCTGGGATTCAAACCCTACTGACCAATGGCAGGATCCTTCCTCTTTTTACTCTGTTGCCTAAAAAGTTTCAAAGGCAAGGAATATATGGGATGGAGCTGGGTAGGAAGACTTCCTGGAGGAGGTAAGTTGATGAACAGTAAGACTCTGAGGCCAGGGAAACCAAGGTAAAAGCACCCTGGGCAAGTATTCTTCACAGAGAGTTGGTGACTGAAGGGAGCGGGGGGCAGTGGTCCCAGCAAGACGGCAGCACCCACTCAGTCACCGGTACTGAGGGTCAGTGTACAAATGCCTGAGCTTGTTAGTAAGTATTCTGTGGGAGAAAAATATGTTTCTGTGTCCAATGGTTTGGGCTTAACCAGAGTCATCCTGTTGGTGAGTCACAGTTAAGAAACATGAAGGCTGTAAGAAGACTCAAAAGTTATTTCATTTCTCTTGACCCAAATTTCCCAAACAACTTCTGCTTCTTCCTCAAGCCGTTTGTTGGTTGCTTGGTTTTGAACAATTATTGACATCTTTTGTATTCCAAGAAACCAATATTCTTTGGAGTGCACTTCTGGAAGTAAGAATTGCGGATTCAATCCAAAGCTTAGTTTTCCAAAAGAGGAAACTGAGGTGCAGGGGAGTTAAGGGACGTGGCCAAGTTGTCTAGCAGGTAAGTGGAAACTTTGAGACCAGGACCCAGGTATCTCCGCTCCCAATCAGTCAGTTCTAACTTGCATGTGAGTGGTATTTTCCAGAGTAATTTTACATGAAATTATCTTATTACGTTGAGCATGACGAATCTAAATCTAACATTGTTTGCATTTAGCATTTCATTTTCCACCAGTGACAGTGTCAGTGACAGGATCATCTGGACAGGTGATCAGTTTCTGCATTTCCAATAGCTGTGAGTGTGTGTGTGTGTGTGTGTGTGTGTCCACCGGTTCTCACAGGCATCCATCCCAGAGGCAACAGCACCCAGGGAAGTACATTGCTCACCTGAGGCCATTCAGCCAATAAGGGGTGAAGGACAGTTCTGTGTCCTCCCTGTCCTCCATAGGTTTTGGGTAGATACATTCATCAATCAATCAAGAAATGTTTATGGAGCATTTATTATGTTCTCAGAACTACTCTAAACCCTGTAGAGCACACAAAACAATTATAAATCAATCCGGCACAGTATATGGAATATTTACCATGTGAGGAGCCCTATACTAAATATAATGGGAAGTACAAAGTTAAACAAGCTATCGATCCTTTCCCAAGAAGATTCCTGTTGAATGAAGAACATAAGAGTTCAAATAAATACAACGAAAGGCCACATATGATCATACAAGGGACTGTGTATTTTTTAATGGAAATAGAGGCACTTGGGGTGAAGTTGGGAAGTATCGGATCCAACTGCATGGGGCCTGGCTAGATAAGAGGGTTTTCCTCTCTGCAGGTGAACAAAGTGAAGTTATAAAAGCTGTTGGGCTCCTACTTTTGCAGCTGAACGCAGGGGACCCTGTAACAGCGTTCTTAACCCAGACTGCAAATTGGAATCACCTGGGGAGATCTTACAGCACAGATGGCTGAGGTTCCATCCCTGACTAGCTGTATCAGGATCTTGGGGCTTAGGGCTTCAGGATCATATTTTCTTTTTAAAGCTTCTCCAGGTGGCTTTGGAATGGTCAGTTTTGAAAGCTGCTGGCCTCAAGTTTTGCAGCAGGCCAGATGTGTGTTTGGGGGTGGGGGTGGGGGGTGGCAGGAAGCCAAGGCAAGCGGGACTAGATAGAAACTGCAGGACTAGCTGGACCTGAGACCATGGCAGAGGAAGAGTCAAGGGTCCCGAAGAGAGGCCAGCTGCATGGCGTCAAAGAGAACATCAAAGATGACTTGAGAACATGAGCCGTCAAGCCTCCAGCTGCCGTCATGGAGAGTGTGCTGGGCAGAAAGGGAGCCGTTAAAGAGAAGAGTCCAGGGCCCATTGGTGGTGAACACCACGTATCAGGTTACCCTGAGTCTTCCTCTACCAACGTTTTGGGGAGCAGCACACTGCAGACTGTGGGGGCATCTAAACTTTTGGCATCTGTAGGCCACACTGGACGAAGAAGAGTGGTCTTGGGCCACACATTAAATACCTTATGAACACAATCACAAAGAAATCTCATAATGTTTTAAGTAAATTTACAATTTTGTGTTCGGCCACATTCACAGCCATCCCAGGCCACATGCAGCCGACGTGTCACAGTTTGGACTCCCTCGCTGCAGAGCGTTCGTCCTGATGCCCCAGCTAATTTTTAAAGCACCTTAAAGGTCATTTTGTACAGGGAATCCACAGTCACTGCCTTGCAGCATTTCTTTATCCACAATCACACCTGCCTGGGTTTTTTGAAATAATAGCTGCAGAAAGGGCTAAGAGCCAGTATACCAACCAGGGCTGCACAAAAATTTTGGCTCTGTTTTCTCATCCTCCACACAATCCCACCACGAAGCCCGATTTTTATCCCCGTATAACAGACAAGGAACTCTCCGGAAGTTCCACAGCTGAGAAGTGAAAAGACTAAATTGTTGAGAATTGATCAAACAACTACTTTAGTCTCTGTTTTCCTTTGTAAAACTTCTATTATGTGTCGAGTCTTCATGGACCAATTTTTGTTGACTGAGTTTTTGCTGAATTTCTGTTAGTGCCAGAGACTGAGCTAAGTAGGATCCAAGATCCTGTCAGAGGGTGTTCGGAGCTGATGAGATGCTAACAGGGAGTCCTGGAGGCTCTGAACAGAGAAACGTGGATAATTTTATTTAATTTTCACAAGTCTATGAGAAAACATAAGTTCAAAGAGGTTAAGGGCCTCGCCCAAGCACACTGGAAGAAAGAGGTAAAGGTGGGATTTGAACCCAAGGTTGTCTGAATCTAAAAACACGTGCTTTTCCATGATATCCTGCTACTGCCCCAGTGTATCTGGGTCTAACCACAGGCCCTGGCCTGACGGGCAGTTGTGGATAAACAATCCTCCTGATGTTAAGACACATACTCCCTGCTCCTTCCTCTCCCACCTACCGCACCCGACAGGGGTGCGACCCCCACCTCTGGCTCCAGCTTCAGGACAACCCTCTCCCAAAAAGGCCAGTAAGTGGTTTCAGGTGGCAATTGGGGTGAACAGCCTGAGGTCTCCCCAGGCCTGTGGAAATGTAGTCAGAAACAGAAACCCAAGAGAATTCCTCCACAGCACTGGCAGCCCCTGGGAGCACGGGAGGAATTTCATTTCTGTACAGAAGGATCAGCCTTCTGAACACCCAGGTGCCCAGGTGTAAGGGACTACTCTAGCCCCACCTTATCTGCGGGATATGTACCAAGACCCACAGGGGGTGCCTGAAACCGCAGATGAAACCGAACTCTCAGCGACTTCTTCCACTCCGGCGGAAGTGTGGCGGCAGGTTCCCCCTGAGCAGACACAGCCTCTCCGGCAGTTTTTATATTTTTCAGTCCAAACCTATTCCTGAATTTGCGTAACCATCCTTTACATGCAGGGAATGGTTTGGCGTCACTCCGTTCGGGGCATCCCTTACTGACGTCTTCATACAAGTTCAATGCCTTTTGGGGCAACTCGTTGCTGTCAACGAGAACAGGTTTTCTGCTCCTGTCTTCCGCCCACGACATAAAGCTTTTTCGATACTAACTGAGCAGTTACTACGTGCTGCGGACACATGTTGTGCAACCTGAGGTACAGCGGCAGACCTCCCATAAATTCCTTCTTTTTTTCCTTCACAGTTTCATGGACAGAAGATTCATTCTTACTCCTAGCAACCTCAGCATACATTTTTTTTTTATTTCCTCATTAAGGAAGCATTTTACAGCCTCAATCCAGCATCACTACCCTTGTGGCTTCGGGACCATTATCCAGTAAAATAAGGAAACCCTTGTGACTTGAACACAAGCACCGCCATACACTGACACAACAGAGACTCTGATAACCAAGGCCCAGTGACTAAGCGTCGGGGAGCGTGTGCGGTGTGAAGGCCCTGGACAAAGGGATGACTCACATCCACGGCGAGACAGAGCAAGACTTCATCACACTATTCAGAATGGCTTTAATTGAAAACTTATGAATTATTTGTTCCTGGAATTTCCCATTGAATATTTTCGGACCAAAGTTGACCACAGGTGACTGAAGCCAGACATGATGGGGACTACTGTAGTTTTCCTGTTGAGGACAGAGAGCAGGGAGACTAGGTACCCATCAGCTATTCCATCCTCCCAGGGTCCAGCTTTTCTCAGGCCAGCCAGGAGCATCCAACCTGTCACCAGCTCCTCCTGGCAAGAACCACCTGGCTGCCCGAGGAAGGGTTTGGCCAGAGGTCTCAAGAAGTGGAAAAGTGCCCTGGCAGGTGCCAGTGCAGGAGGCCTCTGCTGAGGCGCACAGCAGGAGAGGGGTGCCTGGAACACACCGCCCTGGTGTGGTTACAAAAGCATTCACAGGACAGCTCATGGATCACACTGCCATGGAAAGTCAGCAACATCTTCTGACCCCTTGCTACTCAGTGTGTGGTCCCCAGAGCCAGCAGCAGCAGCAGCAGTGCCTGGAAACTAGTTAGAAATGCAAGCCCTAACCCCGTCCCCAGACCCACGGAATCAGAGTCGTCATTTCACCAGACTCACCAGGTGACCACAAGTACACTGAGGTTTGAGAAGTGCAGATCTGGGGCACACCTCTTGCTTTACAGATGAGGAAACGGCTCTAGCAAGGTCAAGGGGCTTTCCCCTAGGCCCCATAGCCAGACCCCAGCAGACCACCAACAGATAATCTCACACCTTTACCGCATTTTCCCTTTGCTCAATCATTTAATCCTCACAACAGCTGCACAAAGTGGGCAGAGCAGAACTATTGTTCCCATTTTACTTACGAAAAAACTAAGAAACAGATATTGAGTAACTTACCCCAGGACACACAAGAACTGGCAGAGCCAGGATTCCAGCCAGGAATTCTACCTCGTTTGGCCCAATGTTCTGGGGCAGGGGTCCACAGACTTTTTCTGTAAAGGGCTAAGCAGCAGATAGGTTCAGCTTTGTGGACCATGGTTTCCGTCACCATGACACAACTCTGCCTTTGGAGCAGGAAAACAGTGATGGAAAATAAATGAAGGGACATGACTGTGCTCTAATACAAATTTATAAACACAGGCAGCAGGCCAGATCGGCCCCGAGGGGTGTAGTCTGCACTCTGTACCTCAGTCCAGGCGAAGGCGATCCCTCCCTCAGCCTTCCTGTGCTACTCCAGAGTCACTGAAGTGAGGAAATAGTGAGTGGGGCTTTCTGCCCCCAGGAAAGCCCCTCCTACAATCTCAGAAAGCACAGGATATTTGTCTGGGGAGAGGGACAGTTTTATCCTGATCCAAAGGGGACTTGAACCAAACAAGGAAAGCAGACCTGGCCGGGGATGCTGAGTACAGCTGTGTAGGATGTGCTCTGAGTAGGCTTCAGAGGCCTCAGTCCCTCCTACTCTCTGCTGACCCTCTGGCTGAGGATGGACCAGCTGGTGAGATGCAAGCCCTTTGCTAATGGCTCTGCCCAGAGGGGCCCTTTCTACAAGCTCCCTCCCAGAGGCAGTGCCTTTTCTTCTCGGCATGAAGAACTTCTGTTGGCCTCAACCCTGGTAACTGCAGTCCCCACTACAAGCTGGGCTCCTGCTGCCCAAAAACATTCCTGCAGCGGAGGCCTGCTGCAGCTGCTCAGTGACGGACGTGCTCCTCGAACACACTTGCACTGCAGAAAGGGTCCAGGAGACAAAAGGAAAGGAACCCCAGAAAGCGATGTCTGACTCAGGAAGCAAAGCTGGGGGACCGCCCTTTCATGTTTGCATTCATTAGAGTTCCCGTCAATTTTAAACGCTGGGGTAGAGTTTCCAGACTTTGCAGATCATTTAAAAGCTTAAGGGATTATCAAACCAGTCATTTAAAGTGACATTTTCACTGCGCAAATATTATTCTATTAAAGAGTACGCATGGCACAGGCCGGGATCAGCCGTGGCAGGGTCGCAAGGCCTTCCTCCGTCGCAAACCCGCTGTTTCCTCATAAAGCTGTCAAGCCCCCGCTTAATGAAACATATATAAAGGCAATGATGTTAGCCATGTCACAGCAAGCTAATTCACTCTGGCGTTTTCCCATTGCGCTGCCCTATTAAGGCTTTTATCAATGTATCCTCTTAGGATCACCCCCAGCAGGTCTGCCATTGGCCCAAGGAAATGAAACCCAAGAAAGTGTTTAATTTCCAAACAGGCCAAACATCTTACATAAATAAATAACCAACAGACCTGGTCTGAATGTACAAGGCAGACGACTGGGGTTTTATTGAGAAAGAGATACTACAAGACTAATAAACAACCCTGTTCTCTTTAAGGTCCTTGGAGTTGCTATAGCTGCTGACTTCAGTTCTTGGAGGGGTCGGTTCCCTTCTTGCATAACTACGTTACTAAAAGGGAATCCAGTTGGCGTGCTCAGGGCTTAGGCGGAAAAAACCTTCAAGCCTTGTTTCCAGATTGCTGCTCAGAACACGGATCTGCGTGGCTTTTGTGGCTGTGCTGTCGTTCACACTCCCCAGGTTTGCCCACACCGTCCAGGAGGACTCGAGAGGCCTTTCAGTGTGGTTTTCCCCACAGTCCAGTGAGACAAAAACGACTCAGATGGGAAATGTGGAAGTCTTTACAGACCCCATGCCCTCTAGAGTTCAAGTCCTTTTAAACAACAAAGCAAGAGGACTGGCAACATGACGGATCCCACGAGAATTCTCGAAGCCAGGGAGGATTGTTCCATCATATGAGAGGCGCCTGGATTGGAGCCACCTCAAGGGGCCTTGTCTCCTTTTTAAGGGGAAATAAGAGGACAGAACTTCTCAGGAAAACACCATTTCCAGCGACTCTGTTCTTGCCATAAAATCATGTCCCTGAACCCACATCCCTGAGGAAATTGGCCCTGATGACTAGATGTCACTATTTTTAGCTACAGAAATCTGCTTACGTCAGTGGCAAGCTATAAATATGGGTCCACTGGGAATAGCTTTTCTAAGGCCACCCATGACTATGGCGCTCTGGAAGGACAAGTTCTGGAGGAAAACCATCAGTCCAGGTGCTCCCAAAGGGAGAGAACAGATTCTCCTCTCCTTTGCCACCTTCTCTTTCTACTGTCCCGATTCCAGCCCCCACGTAGACACGTACCCACGCCACGTGCTGCCAGGTGCTGTGTGTGAAGCCTGACTCTGGCCTCCTCTCCAGGGACAGCTAGGGAAATGCTCGCTCTACTTGCTTCTAAGGGGGGACACTCCTGCCCTTTTCAAGAAGGCAGTCTGTATTTCCCAGGATGCACAGGGTCAGATCATTTGGGGAGTAAGTGTCCATCCCTTTCTAAGGTGATTCAAAACAAATTTACATATTAAAGGTTCTGAAGGTTCTGCAGTGCAGACACCTGTTAAATTTGGTTTAACCTGGCAGTCAACGATCTCAATTAATTACCAAAACTTCTAGTCAACTCACATTCATTCTCAAGAACTCAGTCTTAGAAACTCAGGCAAACATTGGCTGAACACGAACTTCTGCAGAGAAGCTCTGATGACCTCCAGTCTGTAACCTTCTAACAATATTTTTAAGTCAGCATGGACGCTTCTAGGAAAGAGGGCAACATATGTGTTTATTAGAATTCCGATTTTTCAAAAACCAACGACCAGCGCTCCCTCCACTGCACCGTTACCTAAAGCAAATACCACATGGCGCGTGCAGCTGTATACAGCTGACACCAGGCATCTGTGTACAGACCTTCCGAGCCATCGAGGGGAGAGGGAAATTTGTTGCTGGGGAAAACCCTCGGCGCACACTGCCAACACCAATAGTCTTCCTCCACAACAGACCCGGGGCCCGTGCCAAAAATCACTCTCGGTTCCCTTTTTAATTCTGCCCTCCTTTATCCACTAAGACTGGGGGGAAATTATTTTGATTGGAATTAGACAGCCACCTGCAGCTAGATCTTTAGCTGTTATTAGTATTCTGTTTAAGCCCTTTCACAGCAAGCTCATTGAAAAAGACAGTGGACTTTTGAAGTTGCCCAATACTATCTTTGGTGATTTTCTCAAGTTAACAACCTCCATACCAGCCGATTGTGCTGGCGGGGGAAGGTGATAATCTCCTCCCCAGGGTCGTGGTCAGGAATTAAAGGGTCTGGGATAAATTACAGAAGTGATCTCTGCCAAGAACTCCCTTCTCCTTGATCTCGCCCCGTGCTTTCTTACTGTATTTCTATTTTAACACAATGTTCAGGTGCTTTTCTACCCTCCTTTTCCTATGTTCCTCCAGCAATTCAGGCCTTTCTTTCTTTCCCAAGCATCGCACCCGCTTAGGGCTGGCCTCATAGATGCATGATTTCCAACGTGGAGCAATCCTTTGACACATTGCTTGCTCACAATGATTTCTACCCAGGTCCCTAATATATCTTCCTAATGGAGAGCACAAACGGTTCCCTTCATCTTAAATCTCCCGACACTCCAGCTTCCAACACCCACTACACTTGTAATAATAAGCCTTTATATCCTCTTACTCATTTAGAGCTTACAAAGAGGCTTCATATACAAATTCTCCATTGACCTTCCCACAGTACTGTCACCATAACTTAGGGACAAGCCCTCCAGTGCTTAATATGTGACCACGGAACAGAGAACCAACTTTGGTTCTGTTTGTCTGGATCAGTAGCCGAAGGAACTCAACCAAGTCTGAGCTGGTCTCCGTCATGAATGACAGAGAGGGAGAACTCAAGCTCATCTGCAGTGGCCCAAGGCACAAAGCCAAAGCCTTAAGACTCAGAAGAGTCCCTTAATTCACTGTAATGCTCAGGACAAGACTCAGTGGGTTGCCACAGAGACCAATCTTGGATCCCTTCAACGGTGTCCTCCCGTCCCCTCCTGCCACTGCTGAGACCCATTCAGCAAGCATCCACATCATGCTGCTTTTCTTAAGGGGCAGAGGAGGATGGTGGGTTTGTTTCTTCAGTTTTAGTTAATTTTTTTTATCAGTGGGCACCCAATCCTCCACTGTTAGCACCATCCTTTCCACAGGTGAAAGTAGAACTTAATATTAGAAGAGTTAAAACAACAGAAGAGTTCAAGGGAAAGACTCCTAAAATAAGAAGTAAATCCACCAGGATTCCAATCCTGGCTTCACCAGTATGGGCTGGGTTACCTTGGGCAAGTAACTTAACTTCTCTGAGCCTTAATTTCCTTCTCTATAGAATGAAGATAACAGTACTTGCATGGATCAGAGCAGTGATTAGATGATATGAACCACCATTAATAAGCAAAGCTAGATGGTATTTTATTACTGTATGAATCACTAGAATCATAATAATAACACTATTATTACTGAGCAATCTATTCTTCTTGGTACAATGAGCAACGCAGCTAGCCTAAGGGTTGTTGACAATGTCCTACAGCCCGCTTTTGTCAATGAAACATCCTTTCCTTCTCTTACAGAATCTCCAGTTATCAGAAAACCCACAGACAGGGAAGGTTACATCCTGAAAAATAGTAATGACATATCAGTAAGTTTAGGAAAGCTAAAAGGGGAAACTGGATTCACTTTACTAAAACCTTAAAGTCGGGGGGACCTACATTCACTGCAGGACTCCGAAGAGACTCTCCGCTCTCACACCCATGAGAGCGGGGCACTGCCACCCCACCTTAGGACGACACAGGCAGGCTCAGACCAGGCAGAACTTGTCCAGGAGTCAAGGGCCTAAGTGGCAGAGGAGGGACTCAAACCCAAGTCTCACACACTCCAAAATCCATCCCTTTCACCATACCCACCCTCACCAAATGTATCGGAAAGAGGAAATTACCCAGAGAAAACTGTTGCTCTTTTATCAATTGCCTGGAAAGAGCAAATATCAAATGACCCCAAGGATGCACATTTGAATACTATTCATGCAAACTCACTGGCCCCTAGCCACCCCCACTGCACCCCAAAATCATTCAGTTAGAAATCAGAACAGCCAACAGGAATAAGGGGAGAGGAAAATGGAGCTGGGGTAAAGGCTAGACACATCTACCACATCTGCTGAAGCTGCACTCTATGATGTGTCAGAAGCTTCTCGAATACTAAGTCACTGGCTCTCAAGATTCAGGACAGTGGTAATAAAGAAGGCAAAGCTGAGCAAACAGCCAGCACGTGGCCTGGGTTCATTTTTTATTTTTGTTTTAGGGTTGTGTGTGTGTGTGTGCACATGCGCACATGCGTAAGCGCACACTCATGCACATGTGTGCCCTACAAACTGCAGGAAACGGAGCCTGCTTAGTACACCTAGGGAAGCACTGGGCCAACCTCCACTCAAACAACGGTTCGATGCCCAGAAACACAGCATCACAGAAGGGTATGATGCCCAGTAAAGGCTTCTGGAAACCTGAGGCTCCTCGGAGGCGGGGTCAGGACTGGGCGCAGGAGAAGTGAGCTTTAAGACTTGCCCATCTGTCCTCAGCGGGGCTGGCTTCTGTCCTGCCCCATGCTGGCTACTCACCAGTGAGCTAGAACAAAGACAGCCAGATAAGCCAGTGGGTGAGTGGGTCTATAATTGGTTTCAGGGGTATCACCTGCCAATCTTACTCTGTGCCCCCAGGAAAAGCAGATGCTAGAAGCTGTACTCTTGGTCCCTCCTGGTTCAGGGCAGTGGGAGAGCTCGGCCTCAGAACCAACAGACCTGGCATTGGATCTAAGCTCAGTCACATCCCAGATGTGCAGCTCTATCCCACTCACCCTCAGTCTCTTCATCTGTGAAATGGGCTAACAATACCTACCACCAGAGCTGTCATGAGAATTAGGTGTATTAAAATACATCATGCTTAGTGCAGGACCTGGCATAACAATGACAATAATAGCTACCATTTATTGAAAGCTCACAACAAGCCAGGCTACGCACTAAATGCTTCATATGTACCATTTCATTTAATCCTTACAACAGCCCCTTGCCTTGACTCCATTATCTTCCCCATTTTTACAGATAAGGAGATTGAGGGGAAAGGCAGCTGAGTAACTGGCTCAAAGGGGGGATACAGCAGGCCAGGCAGCCTGGCTCCAGAGCCAGTGTCCTCATTAACTAGGATACAGATGTGGCTGCTCTCTGGCCAAGCTTCATCTGCACTCCTCTCGCCATGGACACCCATCCTCCCACCGGCATTTTCCACACCAGGCACTGTCTCAGTGCTGGGCATCGTTCTTGGGACCCTGAAGGACACAAAGATGGAAAGACATGGTTTCTTTCCAGAGGGAGCCAGAGCTTAGCAAAGGAAAGGGTGAAGGAGGCAGGTGGCTCTGATAAAGTGTGATATGCGCTATACAGCAATGCTGGGAAGAAAAGCAATGCTCCACCCCAGGACCCTCGCACGTTCCTTATGGAGGGCCTGACACTGGTGTGCTCACAGTCCGTCAAGCACTCCTGGCCACGCCTCACTTCGTTCCTGCCACAACCACACTGGGAAGGCACCAGGATTAGGCTTGTTTGATGCGTCAGAAAACCTAGGCTCAGAGACTGTACTCACTTGCTGCGTTACACAGTCAGTAAATGGTAGAGCTGGGATTCCAGACTAAGTGGCCTGGCCCTGTGCATGTGAAACACTAACCATGATGCAGAACTACCTCCCATATTAGCAATGCGCTGTTGCGCTTCACATGTCTTCCTATCTCCTGACCCTCTTATCAATCACGAGAGGTTTGGGGGGTGGGCACTATCACTTGATTGGGACAGAGAAGCCACTGAGCCAAGCGTAAGATCAGAGAGGGTGTTTGCCATGCCTAGCACTACTGCCTGGGTCTCCCCTGACAACGGTGCCCGGGGGCAGGAAGGTAACCCCAGGCAGACAAGGACAGAGCTGTAAAGACCCTCACTGAGACGGGTGGGCAGCTGCTGCTGACACACTCCCCTTGGAGCCCAGCTAGGTTCTTGTGAAGTCAGAGGCACAAAGCTTGTCTATTTTGGCCTTTCCACTCACCGGCCTGAGGGCATGATGCTTAGCAAGGTTGCGCTTCCCCCTCTGTGTCTTGGACCACACTTGGTTGGATACTCTTAGGCTTGAGAATTGCAAAACATCAGGATAAACAGCTACGGAGGAGAGAGGTGGGGGACCTAACCGTCCTGTCCGGCTCTGCTCAAAGTCAGAAAGCTGAGCAAGAACCTTCCAAGGGGCCCACAGGCAATCTGCAATTTCCCCAAGGAAACAATAAAACTAACAGGCAGCAGCTAAAGATAGTGCTGTGACTAGACGAGTGACCCTGAGCATGTCGATGGTTCTGAGCGAAGAGGAAGCCCCACAGTGACCGTGGGGAAGCTATCATGAGCAAGATGGGGATTGAGCTGTGCCCAGGATTGTATGGTGCAGTCAGAATTTTAAACAGAGCCCCCTCTGAGCTCTTCAACACTGCCCCTCATCTGATAACAAGACGACAGTTGTTTCTGCCACAAATAGCTTTGCAATGTCTCCCTCTGTATCTTCCGTCCCAGATTCTCAGACACCGCCTGGTGGGGGAGCAAGGGAGGCCAGCCCCAGACAACTCCCAGCATCCCACTCCGGTTCCTCAAGCCAGCGTCAGGTCTAAGCCCTGGCGTGCATTTACAGGCCAGGTGCCCGTGGTAATCAGACACACTGGACCTTGCTGCACGAGGGCCTGGCACTGTGTTTTACTCCTGTTTTAAATTAACATACACATTTCTCAAAGCATGCCTTGTATTAAACTGAAAATAAAGTCAAAAGGTATTTACCTTGGAGCCAATAAAATGTAAGGCTCCCTCTTCCCAATTCAGCTTCCTCCTGCACCCAATTTTATTGTGTCATGGGCAAAGCTCCTTAACAGGGCAGAAAAAGGGGATGCTACAGGCCTCCCTGTGAAGTACTGAGACTAAAAAGTGCCGGAGGGAGGGCGCTTCGTTGTTCCTCCGTCCGAGCTCAGTGACCTCATTTAGAGCTTTGCTGTTTTCTGGCGGCCGGAGCGGGAGCTTGATCTCTGGCTGCGAAACCCGGCCAGCTCCTAACAACAACATCACGGCTCTCAGCAGCTTCTTTCCCTTTGTTCGCCTGGCAAACCCTTGGGTCTTGCTGCAAGTTCCATCTACAGTGGTTTTGCAGGCTGAACATAAAGTGAGTGCTGTCCCCAAAGAACCGAAGGTCACAGTAGAGGAGTCAAGATGTACAGAGTGTTTCCAACAGCTCCATTGGCTGCGATGCAGACAAGAATGCCTGCATCCCAGTGGTAAATTCTAGTTGTTTCTTTTCTGAAGAGACATATGAGATGGCAGGCAAACACTGGACATGGTGCCAGGATTGGTAAGAATGAATAATTTCTGTCTGCTTCTGTTGCTTGAGATTTTTTAGACTTTAACTGTTCATCACCCTACATTTTCGTTTGATGCTCATGACACCCCATCCCTAGCAAGGCAATGTGGTGAGTTTTATTTTAAGGAATCTGCTCACAAGCCCCCAGGGTTTCCACATATTTCCGGATCATTTTTGTCGCTGGTAGGTGGGACCGGCCTATGAGTGATCCTCCTTACTCATCAGCAACCTGGAATCCAGACAAGCTGAACAGAATAAATACAGTTAAAGTGGGAGCAGGAACACAAAGCCAGGTTTCCTTCCGTGCCCCCAGGCTGACCTTTGAGAAAAGGGGGCACCTGAGTCTGTGCACCCAGCCTTCTCCTTCCTCATGCGTATGGAGAGTGTCCCTGAGCCCTGTATCCTGAAATGGCCGCTGAAGGGGAAGCCCTCTGGATATGAAGTCACAAGATCAGCAGCTGTGACCTTGCGAGTATCGCTTCACACATCCTGACACTAATTCAACCAAATTAAACTCAACTGAAAATAGTAGACTCCATCAGAGTCCCCCCAGTTACACTCACTAATTTATCCCCCTTATGGTTACCACACTGAAGAAGATGCGAAAACCTTAGAAGAGCTGGGAGTGAGGAAACCCATGTCTCCTCTCATCGGCCAGCATCAAGTCGCAAACACACACACAGTAAAGCCTGCCACCCACAGGTGCTGGGCTGCTTCGATGAGATGCGTGGGAAAGAGTACACATTTCCTGAGGCCCTACTGAGCTCCAGGCCCCTCATACCTATCGTCTTACACAGAAACTCTAGGAAGTTGGTGCCATCCTACCCTTTGCAACATCATGGATGCAACTGGAAAGCATTATGCTGAGTGAAATAAGCCAAGCAGTGAAAGATAAATACCATATGATCTCACCTTTAATAGGAACCTAAACAACAAAACAAACGAACAGGCAAAATATAGGCAAAGACACTGAAATAGAGGACAGGCAGAAAGTGACCAGAGGAGAGAGAAGAGGGATTTTCAGGGGGAAAGGGGAAGGGTTTACAGGAACAAAGTTAAAAGACACATGGACAAAAACTAGGGGGAGGGTGGTAACGGGAGGGAAGTTAGGAGGGAGGGGTGGGTGGGCTGGATTGGGAGTAAAGGGGAGAAAACTGTACTTGAACAATGATTAAAATAAAATTTTTTAAAAAAAGAAAAATTATTTCAAAAAAAAAAAGAAGTTGGTGCCTTTATCAACCGTCCTTATTGTGCAAATGAAACAGGTTCAGCTGTGCTGAGCTATTGTAAAGGTCTCCTGCTTGGAGGAGTAAGGGTCTATCTAAAGCAGATGCTTCTTCAGAGAGTGACACCTGGCAAAGTATAAATCATGTTAAAGGGCTCTATCAACTGAAAATGCAACACAAAGCAATTCAGGGGGTCATGGCATGAGAGGCTTGTTGGTGGGTTATTTGTGGGGGGGATGTTAATAGCCCCTATTTCAGTAGTACATCTACTATGATATCGGAGTTTCTCTATTGACAATCTCCCATTTAGTACCGTGTTCCTGATAATACACACTGACTAAACTACACAGGCAGTCAGATATGCCTTCAATAATAGCTCTATGTTTAAAAAGTGGAGAAAAAAAAAAACCTGACCCAAGAGCATTGCCCAGTAGACTTCATGTTGAGATTGACTTCGTAAAAGGAGGATACCCAGCCTTGATTCTAGACTATGCCCCACCATTATGAAAAAAAATCTCAAGTTTAACCAGAGGACCGTGAATTTCTTGAGAGAAAGATCTTGTCTAAATTATCCACATATCTCTGGTGCCGAGCAGAGTACCTGACACATAGTAGACCCTCAACACATATCTGCTGGCTGGCTGGCTGGCTGGCTGGCTGGCTGGCTGAACAATGGATGGACAGGTGGACAAACAGAGATTCTGACTATATAGGGGGTGTTCATGTGGAATGGAAAACTCTGGACTAGGGATTTAAAGACGTGTTTAACTTCTGGCTCTGACATTAACCAACTGAGTGTCATTCCAAGTCAATGAACTTTCTCTGAGTCAACCTCAAAATGGAGTAAAAATACCTCTACTGTATGCATTATGGAGAGGCTATATCAAATGAAACAATATTTATAGATGAACTTAGTTTCAATCTATTCAAGAATAAGTTACAATGTGGGATGGCTCCGCCTGCAGAGAACTCCCTGTCCGCCACAGATGAGAATAAGTCTACCAAGATATGATCTGCTTGGGGAGGAAACATGGCCAATCTCTCAAAGGAGAAACACCAGGAGCCTTTTCCTCAATGGACTCTTATTGGGTTCAATTTGCACAGGAATACAGGTAAAGCTCATCAGTCATTGTCAGGCAGTAGGGATCAAACAATAGATAACATACGAAGAACTATGAGGGCTTATTCTGATTCAGGGTCAGTTAGCTAAAGGGCTATAAAACTTTGGGGAACAAACTCATTTCATGCTTGGAGCATTATGATTTAAATTGAGGACATTCTTAGCAAAACAGGTTTCACAGGATTTTATGTATTCTTTCTTAGGCCTGATTGCCCAGGAAACTGACCCTTCCAGCACAGGGCTACACGGCCCTCCAGCATTGTTTCAGGCTTAAGTCAGGCAGAGGAAGTAAGGCAGCCAAGAGATTAGGAGACTTCTTGCAGACAGAATGAGGACTCAGGCTTTGTCAAAGCCAAGGTGCAAGGCTCCATCACCTGCTTTTTCTATAGGCCCCCAAGTCCTTCCCAAGGACCCCTTCATGACCATGCCTGTCTTAGGTTGTCCCTCCCTTGAGGAATCTTACCCGTCATTGGCTAACCAGTCATCTGCCTGGGGACAAGCAGGGTAAAGTAAAAGGGGGCAGAGGCAGCACCCCTGCCAAGAAGATAAGATTTGTCTCCTTAGTTGCTTATGGTCTCAAGGTCTCTCACTCAGCCTTAGCCATGAGGGGTTACAGCTTCTGAAACCAGGCAGGGTGATTCCCAACATTATGCCACTGTGTTATAGGCAGTCAAGGAACTACAGTGTGTCACAGCCAAGCCAGGGCTTTACAGATGGGAAAACTGCAATCCAAAGAGAAGGATGGTCAGGAACCCAGGACTTTCTGCTTCCTGCTTTGCCTTATTGATGAGTTAGTTATTGGATAAGTTCATGGGGCCCTTGCCAGAGTTGGAAGATGGTTTTGTCTAAACCCAAAGCACCCACTTCACAGGGTGGGCATAAACTTTTCTGAAATGAAATACACTTCAGAAGAAGATTTGAGCACAATGTCCCTCCTGCCTAACTATCTCTGTCTCCTGAAGGTATCTGGAGCTGTTGAGTTCTTCGGAACAAGAAAATATGGTCTAAGCCTAGCCATCATCAGTTCTGTGGTGCATGGGTGGCTCCACAATCTGGCCCCAGGTTCTCTCTCCAGTTTCAACCTCCAGCACTCCCCAAGGGACCCCTCTATTCCTGTCAGGCTGGTCTCCTTGCCACCCCCATATGCTTCACACATGCCAGCCTCTGTGACTCCAACCACATCATAGTTCCCTGTTTCCCTTCCACCAACCTGAAGCCCAGCCTTCTGTTTCTCATCCAAATACCATACACACTTGAGAAAGAGCTCCAGTCCCATCATCACCAAGATGCCATCCCTGGCTACCCCAACCCACAGTCTTTCCCTTGTTCCTCCAGCCAGCCCATACCCTGATATCTGTTGTGAGTTGAACTGTGTCCCCCCCCCAAAAAAAAAATGCTGAAGTCCTAACTCCCAATACTCACAAAGGTGACCTGATTTGGGAATAAGTTCTTTGTAGACAAATCAAGTTAAGATGGTTTAGGATAAGCCCTAAACTTGGTCATAGATGTCCTCAATGTGGAGAGAGACTTGAAGACACAGAGGAGACACAGGGAAGAAGTCCATGTGAGGACAGAGGCAGAGACTAGAGTTATGCTAGTGCAAACCAAGGAACTCTGAGGACTGCCAGCAAACACCAGAAGCTAGAAGAGACAAAGGAGACTCTCCTACAGCCTTGAGTGGAAGCATGGTCCTGCCGACACCTTGACTTTGGACTTCTGACCTCCAGAACTGAGAGAGAATACATTTCTGTTGTTTTAAGCCATCCAATTTGTGGTACTTTATCATCCGCCCTAGGAAACTAATGCAACTTCCCAGGCTATTCACTGGGCTTGTATAGACCTGCCTCCCCATGGACTAATGGCCACCTTCTCATGGACATTTCATCAGCCTGTGCACTGTCTGAGCACAGGAAGTGTCTTCCAAACATCCTTGTAGTCTCCCTAGCACCCTGTGCCTAGGGGCTTAATTGAACCTCGAGCATGGTGGCACAACATTCCATCAGGAATAGGGTCTGCATTAGAAAAGGCACTTGTTTCCTACTCAATTCAGTAAGTTCTAACAACATGACAAAGTTGAATTTGGGTGACTGTTTCAGAGAATACAACCCTGCAAGGCAGTAGCTCCAACTTAGTGAAACATGCTTACCCGAATCCTTTCCTTACACTCTATTGCCACCAGACCTGCACTAAATGCAGTCCAAACCCCTGCTGCTGGCTCTCTGTCTCAGCCAGGCTGCCCTCCTACCCTCACCTTCCATCACAACCACACACGCACATCCACACATCCACCCCTATGGTGTAATTAAACTGGACTTGACTCTGTGTTGTGGTCCCTCTCAGTCAAATGCTATGTGGAGTTAACCTTTGAAATTCAACGGCACAGCCCCAGTATATCTAGGCAGAGAGATGAGCACAAGTTTCAAAGTGCTGGCCACTCTACTAGGCATCGCACTCTGTGTCCTCGGGCACGAGACTGGAATGGAGAACCTGCACTTCCTCTTCAGGTTCTAATTGGAGCAGGATTCCGACAGTTCTAGCATCTCACCACACTGAATGAGCATTTAAGGATGTGTACTCTTCATGCAATGTGGCTCTAAAGTCAAGCCCTCTGATGTACCTTGTGTTGGACCCAAAAGGCCATAATCAGGCAAATTTAATTTTAAGTTATTTTTGCTTAGCCCCTCAGTAGTGCATGATTCATAGATATTGTTCCCCCTCTTCTCTCCCCTGCTCATCTCAGTCTTTACCTGGATCATCATCCCTCATCCCACCTTGCTGTGAATCTAAATCCTACCCAATGTTCAATGTTCAGATCAGATGTGGTCTACTCCAGTAAACTTTCTTCCATTCCCCAGGTAATCACTCCCATCTCTTAGCTCCTGTCGAAACCTCTCTTTTGGCATATGATTATAATTGCCGTATTCCATAGGCTGGTTGGATATACCTTTTATTTACAACTTACCGTATTTTTTGGATCATAAGACACACCTAGGTTTTAGAGGAGGAAAACAAGGAAAAAATTTTGAAGCAAAAAATGTAGTAAAATGTTTAGTAACATATATAACATAATATTTTACCAATGTCAATGTTTTGCACAACCTGTGTGGCTCTGCAGCTGCTGCCGAATTACAGCTCCCACCATCCCAACCTCTCCAAGCATGATGGGAGTTGTAGTTTTGCAACAGCAGCAGGGCCACATTGACAGGTGACCCTACAGTGGAATTTGCCTATGTTAATGCTAATGTGGGAAACACCAGTCATGTGATAGAGACATGTACAGATTCTGCAGGCTTTCTTCTCCTAACATGCCTGCACCGCCTGTACCCTCCTCCCTAGCACTATAGTATGCCGCAGCGGGGACTCTGTTCCTGCCTCCCTTGCTTTGCACCACCGGGACAGTCCGTCCCCCCAGCCCAGGGCCTGCAGCATCACCCCACTCCTGCTACCACCAGCTTCCTGCAGCAGCAACCCTGCTCCTGCCTCCTGTAACCCTGCTCCACCACTGTCCCCCTCACAGCAAGCCAGGTAAGCTACATTCGGACTATAAGACGCATCCCCCCTTCGTCCCAAATCTGGGGAGAAAGTGCATCTTACAGTCCAAAAAATATGGTAACCCAATTTGAAGGCTCTTGAGAGCAAAGATAATGTCTTATAATTTCTCCCTTTTAAAGTTTTAAGAATTAAATGAGAAAATGTAATGAAAGGGCCTGCATCCCAGCACTCCAAATGTGCTCAATACGTGTCCATTCCTCCCCCCTTTTTGTCTCTCCCAGAGCACCTTGCAAAGTCCTTTGACTCTTGTAGCTGCCTAATAAATGTTTGTTGCACAAGTGAATCAATGCAGATAAAGGGTAGTTCCAAATAAGATCACTACTACTATTTGGATATGTTTATTTTCATCCCTCAGCTTCTGAACTTGTGGGCTCATAAAGATTGTTTCTGTTACATGTTACATTTCTGAAGGTGAAAGCAATATTGCGATGCTGGAGGTACATGGTGGAAGGCTGGCATCACCCAGGAGTCCGCCCAGAAGCAATCAGCTCAGAGGTCTGCAATAACAGAGCGGGCCGGACAAAATTGGGCAGCACCCCAACCAACCAACCTGGAAGCCAGGTAACTCACTCGGTCCTTATGAAGAAACCGTGTGCAATTAATCCTCATTTTTGCACTCATCTCCTGCCTTTGATATTCTTTCATTAATCTCTGATGTTTTTATGTTCACATAACCAGTAAGCCCCTCATTGTACATGCCACCAGATAGCAAGTTTTAATCCTCAGAGGTTGAACCCAATGAGCATATAAGGAAGACTGCATAGACTTGGCACCTCTCAGTGCTATAAGTTATTAGAAGCTGAACAAATTCTAGATGTTGCTGAGAGGAAGTCACAGGAGTAGGGACAAAGAAGAAACTCCTTCGTCCCCACTCCTGACACCACAGAACCTATGCACGTTTCTTGAGAGTAGGAAGAGTCCCCAGACTCCAGAGATGCTGGTCACTCCAGAGCCTTTCGGCGAAACCTTTGGACGGAGCAGGCTTGCCCTCCCCGTTGGGTTCCCCTTGTTTACGTTAACAGAAAGAAAAGCCAGCCCAGAGCCCCAGACCCCCCTGGCAGGGCCCTGATTTCACACACATTTTCCCCAGATTCCTATTGGCTTGGCTGGAAACCACATATTAAAACCCACCAATCTTTCCACTTGAGCCTGATGAAAGCTTCAACAGAAACAGCTGCACCTCACATGTGGTTTAAGTTAATATCTTATCCCGACGGTTTAACTCTAGCTGGCTGGGTTGCTTTTTTAATATTCACAATCCTCTTTTGTTTCACATTAAGAATATGTCTTCCATTACTCACCAGAGCAGAGGAACACAATGAAGCTGGTAGCACTTCATTTTTGAAATGTCTGAAATAATTGTTTGCATTGTGTGTTACTCAAGGAGCCCTCCAAGTTCAGGTATCTCCAAAGCCTAGGAAAGTGTTAAACCGCCCTAGCACGAACACTGCTCGACCTACGGGGAACGTTTTCCCATTAAAAAAGTAAAGCCCCACACTAATGGTGGGGAGTCAGTTTCAAAATCCCAGAGCTCATTGACTCAGGCAACATGATAAGTTCATTGTCGTGTTTCCTCTGTGACTCTCAAAACCACCCCATCCCTTCAGCGTAGAGGAAAGTTTAATCAATACACGGCTAATTTCACACACCAGCACCTCACACACATATGCACCCACCCACTTCGTATCCCTACTGGGTTCAATTCACTTTCCAGTTCCTAGAAACCGTGCAACTGCAGTTCACCTGGAAAACACACAGCAGGTGCCCGGGGTTTGCCATCGAAGCTCCTCCTTACAGGAGGTGATGTCACCAAGGGGCATCTGTACCTCGTGATGTCATCTGTTTTGCAACGGTGAGCAGGAGGTGCTGGGAATGTTCTGCAGGTTTCTCTTTGTCCTAGCAGCTGCCTGAAAAGGTCAAAACTGGAAAGACTTCAATGAGCCCTATTTACCCTCATCAGTCATCAAAGAGATGACTACACTCTTTGACAGTGCTTGAGTTCTTCCCATGCTCTTTTTTCTGTCTTTCATTTCTCATTTTGAATAATAAGTATTAATAGTAGGAAGGAAAAAATTACTAACCATTAATGAGCATTTTATTATGTGCTGAGCACTGTTATACATGCAACCTAATTTTAAGCCTCACACCAACCCTAGCGGGGAGGTATTATTATTACCCCTGTTTTATAAGAGAACCTGAAGCACAAAGAAATTAAACTACTTACCAAGATAGCATGGCTGGTAAGTTACTGTGGCAGAAACCCCTAGTCAACCCCAATATCTTATTTCTCATTCTTCTCGCATTATAACGCGACAGAAGTCAGAGTCATTTTCTTACTCTTAGTGGGAGCGGCAAGATAAGGGGGGTCTGGATCCCTGAAACTACAGGGTTGCTCTACCCGTCTGCACTATCATGGGAACATGAAATAAACTTCCATCTTGCTTGCTGAAGGCTCTGTTATTCTGTGTCTGTGTTACAGGACCTGAAACCACAGCTCACCTAACAGTGGTGGAGCTCAGCCTAGATCCCGGCATCTGACCCCAGAGCCCATGTGCTTAGCACCCGCCTCCCTGGCAACACATGGCCTCATAGTAGAAGTGGAGTCCGGCGCTATTAGAGCTAGACGGGATCATACTAGTTAAGGCAGTCAGACTAGTTAAGCGGACAATGAAAAGGCACTCCGATAGGGTGGGGTGATGGGGATTTACTGAAAGGCTACATGGTAAAGCGGGGTCACAGGAAGCTGCCTCACTGACTTTGCATCTGAGACATACAGCAACCTCGTGGAGACACAGACCCATCACTCAACACCTTTGGGTGGTACCAAGCTCACATGACCTGCCAGGTTTCTCAGCATTCACTTTAAAGCAAAGATCATTTGATTTGGTCCGATTTCAGCCAGTCAACTGAAAACCTTGTTGAAGGGAGTCCTTCGACATCCCTTGTGACCAGTCCACACACGGCTGCCTGTGGCTCAGCATGTCTGCTGGCTCATCAGCTGTAGCCAGAAGGAAAGTTGATTCCCCTCAGACCCAGGGCCTGAGCTGTAGGTGAGGCGAGGGAAAGAAGGGGTGGCCCTATGTTACCTGACGGAGGTGATGTGTGCTCGTAGCTGCCCCTCGAGTACTGAGACGTGGCTGGTCTCTGATTTTAGGGAGAAAGACCCTGGAAAGGGAGAGAGACTCATCCAAGAAAAGCAGTGAGTTACTTTCCCCCCAGCCAGAGCTGTGCTGGTCTGCACAGCCCTGCCCAGGCAGTGCCTGGGGTCACTGCTTCTCTGCTTCTAGAAGCCATCCTTAAAGGCACCTGAGTTTAGACCTGACGGCAGCTCCAGCATAGCCCTGTGTCCCCTGTTTATTTGTGATACCAGTTTTCAGATCCTTGTCACTCCCTGCAGAACACCCATCCCATTTCAGAACTCCACAGACACACCAAATCACGTAAGAGGAAGTGAAGAACTGGGCAATGATCGGGCTTCAAAAATCCATTTTTGGCTGCAATAGCGAAATAATTCACTGTCTCCATTTTACCTATGGCGTTTTGATGTAAATTTGACCCAGATACCTTTACTTTTTAATAAAGACCAAAATTAAAAACAACCAACAGAGAAACCCCTCCTGGTATTTCACAGCCTTAGCAATGAAGCCCCTTATTAGAGCTACCTTAAATCTGTCTTGAGATAGTTTAAGTCCCCTGGAAATGTAGACAGCCAGTGGGGGATGAGGGGGGCCCTTATAGTGAAGTAGGTGCACAGCTCTCCACACTGTCCAGGAGCTTGCTTTTGAAATCACACATGGCTTATAGTTTAAGAAGAAAATAAACAAAAGCATAAAGAAAAGCCAGCAACATTTCTACTTAATGCCTGTACCCATTTGCTGGGGCGGGGTGGGGGTGAGTGAGAGGTCAGCAGAAGACTGTATTAGCATATATTATACAGGGTCTCATATAATGCTTAAAGTTCAGAAAGACCCGACATCTCAACCCAAGCTTCCAGACAGAGCAGTAAGGACGTAAAAGGAAAATGCTGACCTTATTTTCTTCCATATCACACTGGGGTGAAAAGTTTGCCCCTGTACTCCAGCCTGCACCAGCCCCTGTGCCTAGAAGGCTGCCCCCCGCCGCACCCAGCATCAGGAGGTTCCCACTCCCTCCAGCTTCCGACTGAGATCCACCAATGGGCAGCGTGGTGGTTAATTTTATATGTCAATTTAGTTGGCCGTGGTATCCAGATATTTGCCCAAACGATATTCTAGATGCTTCTCTGAAGGTATTTTTTAAGTGAGATTAATATTTAAATCAGTGGACTTTGAGTGAAGTACCGTATTTTGCGCACTTTGTTGCCCAAAATTTTTAGGGAAAAATAAGGATGGGCATTATATATTGGTATAATAATTACATACCATGAGTATAATAATTCCATGTATAAGCACACAAAACGTGGATGCACATTATACATGGGAGCACATCACACACAACAAAACACAGTAGTTTACTCCAGTAATAATAATGTGGGTGGGCCTCATCCAATCAGCTGAAGGCCTGAATCAACCAAACTCACCTCCCCCAAGCAAAAAGGCAATCTTCCAGCAGAGTGCCTTTGGATTTAACTGCAGCTCTTCCCTGGGTCTCCAGCCTGCTGGCCTACCTGCAGATTTTGGTCATCCCAAGTCTCTCACAATCATATGAATCGATACCTTAAAATTTCTCTCTCTTGTGCGCCCCCTCGTGTGTGTGTGTGTGTGTGTGTGTGTGTGTGTGTACACATACCTCCTGTTGGTTGTTTCTCTTTGGAGAACCCCATTACAGGCAGCAGTGATCGAAAATCAGAGGGGAAGGGGTCTTTATTTCACTCCTGACACAGGTGCTATCACCACACAGCCCTAGCCATCTCTGGGCAGGACAACCATACCCTCCCCTCTCCCTGTCAGCCTACAGGTGATAACCAAGCCCTCTCTTACCAAGCCCAGGGGACCACGCTAATCCCAATGGTTTCTCTATACTTCTGACCCCTTCATAAATAACCCTCCTATTAAACTCTCCTCGATTAACCCTAATATGAGTGCACTGGGACCTGGACTGGCACAGTGTTGCCAGAACATAGGAGCCATTGCCAAGTTGGAGTGGCATTCAGGGCTTTCCCTTAACTCCATCCTCCCTTTTCAATGTCATTGGCCACCGTGTCCACTGGCTCCGAAGACACGTGAGAGCCCACACACAAAACCCTCTGCATTTCTGCGCTGCCCCCTGCATCTTCATGCCGACACCTCTGGTTCCTGGGCCGTCAGCAGCCCACAGCACCCTATTCACATCACTTAACAAGAACAGAAGAGTTACTTGAAAACTCATAAAAGTTGGGAGCCACTGCCCATTATGATTCTGCCCTATTGCATATCCCCCAACTCCATTCTAGAACCGTCTACCTTCCATCTTATCAACCAGTCAGGTTGTTTCAGATTGTTTATTATTGCTGTTTTTTAATCTAAGATTCTCCCCAGGGCCCCCTCTCTCTACAGTCATATGTATAGCCAAGTAGTTGTGGTATCTAAAAAGGTATAAAAGTCTGTTGGAGTGAGTGATTTTGTGGGAGGTTTTATCTTTGATTTTTTTTTTTTTACTTTGTTTTCACACCATTTCCTTGAGATTGTTGGAGCAGGTGTGGCATTTTTATTTGGTGGTGTTATGTTTTGCTTTTAAATTTTTAAAAATTCTCCAAATGTCTTGTTTTTAAATAAATATATACACACTTTCCTTTCCATAGGGAAAGTAAAGAACAGTAGAGGTTTTGGTAAAAATCATGCTTCCTTCTGCTATTCTGAATTTTCCTACATTGTGCTAAAAATAGTAGTACTTTTTCAGCTGCCACCATCTACCACAAAAGTAATGAAAAGCAATGAAAAACAGAAATGAACAACAGGACAAAACAAGTCTCCCCGAGGTCTCAGCCAAAAAAGCAAGCTGGAACAAACAGAACTGAAGCTGCAGAGGTACCTACAATCAGCATTATCAGCATCAATGAGGTGCCAAAATATCAGAATTCATGAGCCCAGGTCAGCCAGCCAGGTAATGGCCACATAGCCCAAGTGCACAAAAAGGAACTCACAACAGGGAGGTCTGTGGTCAGACAATGGGTTCTGAAATTCTAAAGAGAGAAGACAGGCGGCCAGGTAATAAATGAGCCCATGAAAAGCCAAATTGTGCATACATGTATTCAAAAAATGAATACCAGGTAATTGGGTTTTCAAAAACCAACATGTGTTCCTAGTCTGGGCCAGCGCTAAGAAAGCCAGTGAAATTTACCACAGGTGACAAAAGAAAGGAAAAGGAAGACTGGTCCCTCCTCTCCTCCTACTGGGGTGACTCCCAGTCTGACACCGCCCCTGCTGCCACAGTGTCTGTGGAAGGTGGCATGAAGCCTGGCTCTCAGGAGAGCACCACTTTCAAATGTAATAGCTCATCCTGACATAAGCCTAACAATGCATATGTCCTTGTCACAGAGAGGGCTGCCCCCGATCCCTGGCACTGTGAGTTCTTCAGAGACGGAGCTGAAGGACTTGCACATTTTGAGCACCCTGTCATACTACACCTGCACTAATTTTAATATGAAAAGAATACTGTGCATTTGTTACCCGGTAAAAGGCGATCTTTTCTGGGGCAGGTTCTGTGCATTGTGTTTATCCTGTAGGCTTCTCTATCCCTGCTGCTGTCCCCGCACATGGCAATTGGAGAGGCACGGATTTAAAATATCACTGTTTTCTACGGCGGTTGCATTTCAGTAGAAGGCTCTGAAAGCTGGAGAAACAGCAAGGGTTGCATCTCTAGTGGTGGGAAGACAGGCAGTTGGGTTGATGCCTTTGGAGAGGTGTCCCTTGTCCACTCCTCTCCACCTCCCACAACGATATGGCCCCAGAGCCAACCGTGGCCCAAGACTATCTTTCTAATACGGAATCTATTTCCCTCTTTCAAGCTCAGGAGAGGCAAGCAATGAGTTGTCCTTCCTCATGCAGGGGAAGCAAGGAGCCCTCCCCCAGACCATTTTCCTACATTCCCGGAGCTTCTCTCTGTGTGGCCCAGTGCCAAGGCAGAGGCTGGCATAGACTGCCTCCGCACCATCTCTCCATGCTGCGAACATCAGCAGCCGTCTCCTCCGTTTTGGTTTAAAGCTATCTGTCTGCCTCCTACCTCAAAATGACCAAAACACACGATCAACGAAGGGATTTAGGGCCTGGCGGCAGGACCCGTCTCTCAGGAGCACAGATGATCCCTTGCAGCTCAGTGGTTGGCAGGGCAGCAATAAACACCCCCGCCTGACACACAGACACACAAAAAAATAATAAACAATTGTAAGTCACTAAGGTTTGGGAGGGTTTGTTATGCAGCAAAAGATAACCAGAACACAGAGAAAGAATTCATGTCAACGAAAGATTTCAATTTCTGAGTCAGAAATTGCATTTATATGCAAATAATGAAGACTGGGAGGCACTGGGTTAAGCATATTAGGGTCTTATTTTCTCTCATATAATAAGAAGGTAAGGCCTCTACACATAACTTTGGCAGCTCAGAGTCAGGACTCAGCAAACCTCTCGGTCTTTCCCTCGTGCAACTGGGATGTCAGTTCCTGCTCCAGCCACCAGCAAGCATTCCAGGCATCAGGAAGGAAAAAAGGGATGGTTCCTTTATCAGAAAGCAAAGCTTTCCTAGAGCTCCCCAGCAGGGATTTCTGTTTGTATCTCGCTGGCTGCAGTTATGCTGCTTAGCCACCCCATTCAAAGGAGACCAAGAGGTACAGCTTTTTAACTGGCAACAGAACACCCTGAACAAAACTGAGGTTTGGTCAGGAAGGAAAGAGGAAAGCATGATCTTGGAGGAGCAGCTAGCTGTTTCTGCCACAGTCAATAAGGAAATCCATTCCATTAGCCCAAGTCCAGAAGCAGAGCAGACTGCTGGGTCAATCCGGTGATGTCGTCAAAAAGCCAGGAGTTTCCCATCTCTCCTCTCAGCTGCTCACGGCACTGGCTTCAGTCTATAGCCAGCTCTCCTCCACTTGGCGGGACGGCTGCCAATAGCAATCAGGCTACATGCCTCCTTGTTCTTAGCCAGCAGGAGCGCCTGGCCTCTTAAGAGCAAGGAAGCAAGGGGCCACTTTTAAGCACAGACATTAAACTATGATTGATACACACTGAATACCTTTCCCAGTTCCAGAGCCAACGGGAATCTCCTTGCCAACAAGGGCTTTCATTCACAAATTTTAGTTAGGCTAAGAGTGAGGGGCCGACAGTCAGGCTGCCTGGGTGGACGTGGATTCTATCACTTTGTCCCTGAACAAGTTTCTGAGCCTCTCCAGGCCTCAGTTTCCCTGTGGGTAGAAATGGGTAAACTAATAGTACCTATTGGCATAGGTTTGATATAAGAAATTAATTTTTAGAAAAAGAAGGAAAATACTTAGCATAGTGCCTAGAAACCAGTAAGCATTAAATATGTATTGGCTTTTATGATTTTGGAGAAGAGTTTCACGCAGGCCCTGCGTGAGTTTTGCAAACACAGAAATAAATGTAAATTAGTAATGCAAACCCTCTCTCTTCTTCTCCCTTTGCACTTCTAATAATGTCAACCTCCGTGCCCTGGAAGACCCAAGATATTTGTTTTTACAGGTCCTTTTTCAGAAATAACCTGTTCCATCCCTCATGCTGCTTACAGGCAAACTTGAAATTCAAACCATTCCTCTAACACATGCACTTATATGAAGAGATATCTACAAATTTACTACTGAACAATCCACTGAAGGACCACATAATTAATCTGATTCAGTCATTACCACATCTCCACTAAACATATCATTAAACAGCTAAAACAGTGCTTTCAGTTTTCTTCCACAATTTATTTTAACAAGAAGCCAAGCACCTAATAACCAAATGAGATTAACTATGCAGTCATCCTATCCGTTATACCATAGTAACACCTAACAATTACCCCCAAAAGTAAATCTACAGTATTTTTCAGTTGGACCGAACAATACAGATAGAACATTAAACATATTCTATAATCAAAACCAATTAACACCAGTTGGCATTTAATTTACCAGCCATAGACACCATGCTAAATACTGAATAACAGTATAGAGAGTTATTAGTATTATCCCCATTTTACAGATGAGGAAACTGAGGATCTAAGAAGTCAAATTAGTCCATTATGACCAGAATTCCTGAGTAGCAGAATCAGGATTTGAAAATCCAACTCTGTTCTGACTCCAGAACATGAGCCCTTGAATAGCAAGCACACCACTATGTGACACCACCTTGGTAGAGAAACTTGCAGCAGATCCTGGAATTTTATATGTGGACAGAAGGCACAATAGGCACAGAAATAATAGGTTTCAGAGTCTATCTGAGTCTGTATTTACTCTGTCATACTCTGTCATTTAGTCTTCGTTAGCTGTGTGACCTTGATCAAGTTATGTAAAAATTTTGAACCTCTCTTTCCCCGTGGCAAAGGCTGAGGCAAGGACAGAGCAAGTGCAAATGTGCCAGATGTTCAAACACCCATCACAACATCGGCCCTCAGTGAGCATTAGCTTCCCGCTCCCTCATTTCCTTTCCTCTTTTTATCTAATCCTCACACTCTCCTTCGAGGAAAATCAATAATTAAAGCAAGATTTATTACTGGTTTAGGCTTTCATTACCTTCTAAAAATACATAGTACTCAAATCTGTTGAATTAATGAACAGTTGATAAGCAGTACATGTTTATAGAAATCAGTGCATTCCCCCCAGAAACAATGCCTTATTAACTCTCATTTCAATTATTCAATAATTAAATCTAGCCTCGAACTTCAGTCCATTCCAGCATCTGTGGTGCCTCCACTCGGGGTTACATTGGAAACAAAGCCAAGGCCAGTCCCCCTCCTGGCTGTGCACCTAGAAAACTAGAACCAGGAAGGAGTCTTCCTCGGAGATCCATAGCCCAGGAGGGGCCTAGGGAATAAGAGTGGAAGACAGAATCACTTAACTCACCAACAAGCCAATTAGAGAGAACATTTATCACTCTTTTGAGTCAGTCAGTACCTTTGAACACCACTTCAGACCTGAGGAATTCCCTGTCTCGTGAATCCCATCTGCCCTTGTAGAAGTCAGACACTTCCTGAGTCAGGCTGTGAGCAACATGGACCGAACAACCCTCTTACCCCCACTTGCCCATTCCTTTACAATGTGACTTCACGGCTCCTCCCATCAGGAATTGGGATCTGTTTCCCCACCACTTGAGTCTGGGCATAAGTGATGTTTTGGTACTTAGGAGCCTATATCTCAAGGGATGTTCGACTTCTACTATTACCCTCTTGGAATCTGTGCTGCTATGTGAGGAATCCCAGGCTAGTGTCCTTGAGGAGGAAAGACCATGCAGAGGACAGAGAGACCCAGCCAACAGGACCAACCACCAGTAATGTAAGTGAGGCCATCAGAGACCATCCAGACTGAGATCAGTGGCCAGATGGTATAGCCACATGAGTGACCACAGGCAAGAATAGTATAAAAAAAAAAAAAGGCGGCTGGGGGAGGGGAGTATCTAACTCAGCCCTAACTAGCTCTGCTAGTTACATATAGCCATGAGCAAACACAATAGTTGTTTTAAGCCAGTAAGTTTTGGGATAGTTTGTTACACAGCAATGAGCAACTGAAATAGTTTTAAACATTGCTATAGCTAGCAAGAAAATCATGGGTGCTAGGATCCACCAAGGAGACTCACACTCACTCCAGACTTTTGTCAGAGGTTAGTGGCTTGAAGAAACATTCTGTCAAGAGTACAGACGACCATGCCTGCTTTCTAAGGGGCAGCGGCAGAGCTTCTAGCGGTAACGTCTAGTGCCCAGGAAGGAGCATGTCTGTGACCCAGTGGAGGCAGCAGTGGTATCGCCAATGGGTCAGCCCTGTTGATGACGTGGAGTACCACATCTGGCTGTGAGGCCCTCCCAGCCCAGGTTTCTGTCTCTCCTAGGGGTTCTCTGACCTACCTGTCTTAGTCTGAGTTTCATCAAAAGTGCAGCCTAATAAGGCAAGGATATGGGCACAAGTAGTTTACTTGAAAGATGGTCCCAGATTCAGGAGTAAAGGAGAAGGGAGAATAAAACAGAGGGTGGGGAGCGTAAGGAAGCATGAGTAATGGGGGCTCGTTGCTGCTGGGGACCCACTGAGGAGTAGTGCAAAATACACACTCATTTCTCTCTTCAAAGGATGAGTGCCTGAGGCATCCATCCTCTGGTGTCCAGTCCCTATTTGTTTAGATTGGCACTTCTGATAGCTGAAATCAGAAGTGGTCCAAGGAAATAACAACTCAGCACAGAAAGTATTTGCTATGCTACCAAAGATCCAGACAGGTGTTGCTAAATGTTTAACAACTGCCTCTTTGGGGAAAAGGTGAGGCAGGTAAAAACATGAGGGACTAAAATCAATGGCAAGAGGAAAGATTACACCGGCTGGGAATCAGGCAAAACCAGCAGCCTGGTGTCATAGGTTTGCATCCTGGCCTCTGCTCTCTGCCCAGAAGGATGCTAAGCTTTCCCCCACATCTCTGGGCATAATTCTTAATGCCCTAACTAGGCATGTTATTGCACTCTAGGCAAGAAATTTAAGGGAATGAGCTGGGAAGACATTAACTGAAATGTCTCCAGTGATAAACTATTTTCAATGTCAGGAAATTCTTCTTTCCTGGAAAATCAAATCCCCCATGTAACAGTTTAAATGTTTTTCCACCAGTTTTATTCTTGGTGGAGACAGACAATTATCCACAGCCTTCTGTAAAGCAAACTTTCAGATACTTGAAGGTTTTTCTTCTCCAGGGGAAACAGTCCACGTCAGGTTGGCCTTTTGTGGGAAATTCAATTTTCAGAAGCTTTAACTTTCTCTGGGGCTTTCTGACTAACCTTGTCCAAATTGTACATGGCCTTATCAGCTGTGGAGCCCAGACCCGGACCCAGGATTCTTGCTGAGCTTTGACCGCAGAGAAAATAGGGAAGGAAATAAGCTCCCTTAGGGCCTGTGCATCCCATGGTTATTTATAGATTCCACCATCATCGGTTCTATTTTCAACCCAGTAAATAGCCAAAACAGGGCCAGGAAACAATTGAAGGAACAGAAGTCACCTTTCAGATGGAGCAGAAGGCTTCCTGGCCAGAAGTGACACGCTGGTCATTTCTTACCTCCCCGGTACAAATCCTGTCGTCTCAGCCTGCCCGGCGACCATGAAGGCACAGCCCACATCCTGCTTGAACCAAGTCCCAGGACACGGGAACATTTTTAAAATTCCAAAAGACACACTCAGGCGAGAGAATTTAGTACACCTTGGAAGGGATACTAGACTTCAGAACAGATCACAACAATCTAAGGAATTTTTACCTGTCTCCCTCTCATTGATTTATAGGTGCCCACATCCAGACCCAGATGGCCTAACAGTGACGTCCCTCAGGAATACAACACAAGCCACAAACATGAGTCCCAGGGGAAATCTTATATTTCCTAGTAGCCATAGTTTTTAAAAAAGAGGAAGAGGTGAAATTAATTTTACTAATGTATTTTATTTAACCCAATATATCTAAAGCACTATCATTTGGAAATGCAATCAATATTTTATAATTACTAATGAGATATTATGCATCCTTTTTTCATACTAAGCCTTGGCCACCATATTAGATAGCCTGGATTTAAACCATCGATTCCCAAAGTGTGGTCCCCAGACCGGAAGCGCCAGCATGACCCGGGAACTTGTTGGCAATGCACAATTTCAGGCCCCACCCCGGTCCTCTGAGTCAGAAACTCACAGCACAGCCTAGCAGTTGTGTTCCAACAAGCCCTCCAGGCGAGTCTGATGCAGACTCAAGTCTGAGAGCCATCAGCCTACGTGCTGCTAAGCCAGGAAGGCTCCGTCTGCTCTCCGTGCCCACCACCACCAATGTCTGATGGGGGATGTGAGTCTTTAAGCAACTAACGCCCCCCATTTTCCTGTTGCTAGGAAGCCTAAAATAGCAAATTTGGTTCCCATGAGAAACAAGTTTTTTTTATTTTCTTTTTTGTGCAAACTAAACAAGTTTTCCATACGTGAACTCTTTCTTTTTAAAAAGACCAATTTTACCCTTATTTCCCCATTATCTTTCAATCTGATTCCTTCATCTTAGCTTTTTACAGGAATCACACCACACTTACCGTTTCATATATAACTCTAGTTACAGATTTAGCAAGTAAAAATACAGGACATTCAGTTAGACTTGAATTTCAGATTAACAATGAATGATGTTTTAGCATAAGTGTGTCCCATGCACTATTTCCCGGGGAATTATAAGGGACATACTTATACTAGAAATTATTTGTTTATTTGGAATTCAAATTTAACTGGACATCTTTCTTTTGTCTGGCCAACCCATGCCCATCCCCCTACATCCCTGGACTTCAAATCCCTCCGGTGGCCAGACTGTGAAGGTCTCCTGGGGCAGCTGGCGTGCAGGGGAGCAGCACTGGCTCTGGGCACTGCAGGCCTGCGGTCTCACTCCCAACAAGAAGGAATTCTGGGTAAAAGTAGTCTTCGGCTTTCCAAGGATAGGTCCTCTGGCTCCTTGTGAATGCCAGCTGCCTCTCAGGATCAAGCTCTCGTTTTTAAAAAAAAATCAAATCAAACAAAGAGTGCACTGTCAGTCCATCGGAGCGGCACAAATGTACCCACTTAGCTCACAGCTCAAAGTGGGCCTCCAGATTTGTGCTATTGAAAAGGAAATTGGCCTCACTGGCTTCAAAACAGCCCCGGAGTGGGGAAATTAATACAGAAGACGCCAAGTCGTAATGACATCTGGCAATGGCAGTGCTTGTGTGGCATCATCCAATTACAGCACACACAGACACCGTCCAAGGGGAGAAGCCAGTCTGGACACCACGCAAAATTAGGATCCCACACAGTGATTACCAGTGGAGAGTGGAAACGTGTTAAGATGTTACAAAAAGTGGAGAGTTTGATGAATGCAAAGACCCCAATAAATGTACAAAATCATTACCTGCTCCCTGAGCCCCTCTGCAACCCACCTATAAACTCACATCATTCATGAATGAATGCATGCCGGGAGGAAGTTCCTGTCCCTTTCACTGGTTCCTTCCCTTCAGCCTGGTGGACTCTGGGGAGTCATAGCCACTAGAATGGAGCCAGGAACATCACCCAGGGGCCTTTCCCTTGCCTAGTAAACCAGGATGACACCAAGCTCCTTGGGTGAGAAAGAACTTGGGAGCGAGCACAGGGAAACAGGGGGAAAGGCAAGGAGATCAGAGAGAGAAGAAACACCATATGCTCATCCAAAATAAACCCAAAGAACTGATGGGGACAGTAAAGAGATGTTGCACCCATGTACTGGATACCTGTGGGCTCAAAATCAGAAAACATTGTTTTATCTCCCCCTGCAATCTCTTCCACACTTGGGGGAGCATAACATAGGGCTGAAAATGAATAAAAAGGGTATGAAACTTGATTGTTTCAGTCCATGGCTTCATCTTGCAGTTACCTTTAAGGTGAATTGTGCAAATTTGAACCTAATGTTAAGGGGACAGTGACTGTACACACTTATCCTGCTAACAGTAGAATAGTCTTGATTTTTAAAAGGAAAACACAATAGTGGAAAAATGAGTGTTAAAAACCAATGAATAAATATGAGAACTTTATGCCCTCATGTCACCTGATTTCCAGAGGCCAACAGAAAATAAAATTAAAATATAGCAGTGGATATAGGTCTCACACAGATGATGTAACAGGGAAAGAGAAAACTACTATTGTTATAAATGGAGTGCATTTTGAGCCAGAAAACTTAGGAAGAAGACAAAATTTCTCTTAGGAAACTTTTCTTTTGGTTAAAAAGAAAACTATTGAAATATTTGATTATGGAAGATGGGGACCTGGAAAAGGCTTAGACAAAGAGAAGATAAAGTATTCTGCCGGGCAAGGAACAGGAACTGGGGAAGGTACTGGTGACGGCTCACTGGTAACTGAAGAAATAGATCTGTAGGACAGAAAAGGGGGGAAAATAAAAGGGGGCAATTAAATGAGGCATTCTGGGTGGGAGAGAAAGCACCATGACGGAAAAGGTCAGAAAGTCGGGGGACGAGTGTAACAGTCATTAAAGCACTTGACGTTCCGCAATGGGATCGCAAACCTGCGGTCACGACTGTTGTGTACAAGGTCCGCAGGGATTTTGGAAAGGAGCGAGTGCCACTTGCTGTGTTCCCAATAGGAGCGCGTGCCGCTCGCTGTGTGCACAACGATGCGGGGCAGGAATACAAAGCGATCACGGCGCGAGACGTGCATGAGAGCAAGAATTTCAGCAGGACCAGGAGTCAGAGTGAGAGGCAACCACAAAAACGTAAGTGCTGCTAAAAGATAAACTGAGGCACATTAAAAATGTTTAAGAGTTTATTTGAGCAAACATCGATTTGCACTGGGCAGCACCCAGTCTAGCAGACAGAGAATAGCTCTGAGGAGCCACACAAAGTGAAACATCTTCACAGGCAGCTGCGAGGGGGGACAAGAACGTTATACTCGGCAAAGAGTGGGTTGGTTACTTTAAAGCAAGGGTGTCAAACTCATTTTCACCAGGGGCCACATCAGCCTCACGGTCGCCTTCAAAGGGCCAAGTGTAATTTTAGGGCTGCATAAATGTGACTACTCCTAAACAGTTAAGTGAGAGCCCAGCACTGCCACTGGGGAGGAACAAGGTGCCAGGCCGGATAAAACAAGGTGGGGGGCCAGATTCAGCCTGCGGGCCTTGTGTTTGCCACCTGTGATTGAAGGTTACTGTCCTTCAGGGGTGGCAGGGGTCTCTCAGGTGCACCGCCTAACTAGTGCTCCTCAGGTGTTTCCTGATTGACTAGTCTAAGAGTCCATTTCTAGAAGAGACAAAACGGTAATTAAGTCACAGCTGGGTGACTTAGGGCTTAGCGTAAGTGACTCCATTTTGGTTTCGTTGTCTTGTTTTCAATAGCCCTTTGGAATTTCCAGAAGTACAGGGTAGAGCTCCAGACTTCCAGCAAGACCTGAGATGGAAGCTTGAAACAAGGCTCTTCATTCTAGATGAAGCTCTCCCCGAAACTAGAGACAGCTGATTTATACAATATTCAGTACTGAAGCCACTAAATATGGAAGGGAGGGAGGGAAGAACAAGATAAAAAAAAAGACAAAAAGAGAGAAGTCTGATCACTACAAATTTTATCTGGCATCGGTTTAGTTTAGCCAGCACGGTAAGACAAGTAATACTGATAAAGGAAGAATCTAAAATAAATACAAGCCAACTTTGTTAACTGCAGACTACAGAGGCACCATGCTCTGAACAGGTTAAGAAGAGACTTTCGGTCAGACCAGCTAGTCCAGTTTCCAGCCTGGCCCCTTTCTAAACAAGTGATCTGTGCAATTTATTTACCTGTCTCTGAGCATTGCCCTCACCTATAAAAGATTATAACACTTGCCTTATAGAGTTGTAGGGAACAACCAAGACAATAACACATGTCTGATAAAGCTTTACTCCTGGCAATGGCAAACTGGATTGTTTCAAAGCAACGTTCCCACTAAGATTAATCAGAAAAACTGGACAACTCCTTTCTACAGCAGGAAAAAGATCCCATGAATATACGGGGCCTCCTCCTGGACCCAAACTCAGTCTCCTGTTTCCCAGCTCTTTCCAGAGTTCAGCCATCAAAAAGGGGTGAAACACCAAATCAGTTCCTTCCACACCTGCCCCTGCGTGCCAGTCTGACACTGCCCACTGCACAGCTTTAATTACCAACACCTCCTCCCTCCCATGATTGCACTGCCGAAGAAACGTGTGTAGTTTGTCTCTAGGTGTCACGGTTGTTTTGGCTTTTATTTTTTCTTTTATGAGAACTCTCTTCTGTTTGAAACCTGTTTATTTAGTACCGGAAAGTAATTCTTCTTAATAAGAAGAAGCCTGGCAGGTATCACTTAATGCATAACTTAATGGTATGTTACTTGGAAAAATGAAAAAGGTCAAGTCAAGGTGAAGGAAAGAAAAGGCATGCGAATAGGTAGGGTTGGGAGAGGTGGAAGGAGAAGGATGGAATAGCACAAAGCAAGAGTAGAAGGGGGAGAGCACAGAGAGGAAATGAACCCAGCGGGCAGCAGCCTGCGCTTCAGTGCCACCTGCCCATCCGGGGGGAGAAAGGACCGGGCCCTTCCAAGGACAAGGCTCAGACGACACCAGGTTTATCAACAGGACTTCGTGATTTGATCTGAATTCTTGTGAACATCCAGATCTTCAGACAAACCCGTATTTATATGCAAATATAACAAATGCACGTGGAATATTCAGTGCTAACCATGCCATCCAAAAGGACAAACCAGGGTTTTCTGAGCCTGATTTTTGCTTTCAGTGTTTTTGTTTTGTTGTTTTGTTTTTTAACTAAGCCAATAAAACCAAGGTTCTGGAAGATTTCATTCATTCTCATAATGACCCTGGGAGAAATGCAAAACTCTTATAATTGTTTACATTTTCTAGTCTCACACTGGCACTTGTATGGAAAATAAGAGGCCTTGTTCAATACACGTGACCCCAAATGCAGAGTATATCGCTTTAACCACAAGATAACCCTGTTAATCATTATGTGGTCAGAGGGAAAATTGGTGTGTGTCTGAGTGTCTGTGACTGTGTGTGTTTTAAAACACTGAACAGTTTTGCATTAACTTTCTCATCTGCTCCCCAAGACTTCTCTGGAGCTCTAAGCAGTACATCAGGTTACTTCACTAGGTAAATTATTTCCTGATCTTTACGATGAAAAGCATGTGATTTAGTCCAGGGGAAAGCAGGAATTCTGCAATGACAGTGCTCCAACCTTGAAACCTGAGGACTTGCAGCTCAGAATGTGGCTACGGTGGGTGAAGCCACAGCTGGTTCCCTCACGGCTTGATCAGATCGGGGCAGAGATATACAGTATGCCAAGTCCTATTCTAGACACTATGCTTTACAACAAGCAGGACCTAGTTAAAGAGACTTCCCACCCCTTCATCTGTTTTTCCAAGGGTTTTGTGCCTACTGCTATCAACTGCTGTTAAAAACTGTGGACCAACATTGGGCTTCCTTGGTCCTCATCAGAATAGAGAGAGGGTGCAATATGAAAAACACTTGTATGAGTACCCGGGGGTTATCTTGCTAGGAATATAAGCTCCTTGTGGAAGGAAACATATTCCATGTCTAGGTGGCCCTTTAGGAGTGCTTACTGGTATGTTTTGCTCCTGCGTCTTAATCTACAGAGAGGAACTTGACCGTGTATTTGTAGCGAAGCACTATTCTGACATCTTCGGAGGCTATACAACATAAGACATCATTTCTGTCCTCAAAGAGCTTGCAGTCAAGTTGGGAAGACAAGAAATAAAGATGTGAAGAGTTAATTAAATAACAGCATAGGTTAAATAATAGGACGACAGCAAAGGACAAGTCTTGAAGCAATGCATCTTTAATTTCCACATGAATGGCACAGCTAAGAAATACCTCAAGAGTACTCAGAGGTTACTTCCAGTTATGGTGGAAATGAAAACTTTCCTAAAAGAGGTAGGACTCAAGCTGAACCTTAACATTGGCCTCAAATTTGGATAATAATCAGAGTCTACTGTGTGCGACCTGCAATTCGATTCAAATATCTCATTTAACAGTCCCCAAAAGCCATAATAAAGCTGATATCATGGTTCCCATTTTGCAGAAAGGAAAAGTAAGGCTCATTCAGGTTATATAACTTTGCCCAGGATTAGGATTCAAACTCAAGCCTAGTTCTGAAACCCACACCCTCATAACACACTGCATGGCTTGTCTGATACCTTGTAAAAGTTTAACCAAGTCTCAGAGATGGAAATGCATAGTGGCCAGACTGTACAGGATATGCTGGTCCAGCACAGGTGAGAGGTTACTTGAGGTCTTCACAATCAAAGCTTCTGGAGAACCAAGTAATACAGCTGAAGAGGCAGGTGGAGTGAGCCTCACTTTTAGTCACCAAATTGTAAATGGTGATTATTTTTGTGGATGTGGATTGTGAAAGACTTAACTGTTTAACTCAAAACATTTCTAATACTTTTATCTCTATGTAGTGAAAATGCCAGACCTCTAGAACTCTCAATTCTGAACCCAGGATAATCTACATATAATTTTGCATAACCTTGCGTATCAAGCTCAAGGATTTCTCCTCTCCTTGGTTAATTAATGCACTAGTGCAAACTCCAGCAGTTTCCCCTTCTGCTTGCTGCCCACAAAGGTGCAGGTGTTTCGCTCCAGAGAAAACCAGGGGCCATTCTGGCAGAAAGCAGCTGGCATCACTGCTTATTATCAGCACCAACTCTGAGGCTTCGGAGGAGAAAGCCCGCTGCACACTGTCAGGAAGAACAACAGTGAGCACTTGCCCCCGTGACCCCTGCATCTCAGAGGCAGAAGAGAGGTGTCCAGAAGCTCTTGGACTTCAAATAGAAACTTGAGAGAGGAAGAGGCTGGAGCAGAAATCAGCTTTGAATCACCTACAGAGAAGAAAGAAGAGCCAAAGATAGAAAGAAAAGAAGAAAATCACAGCCAGACTGGGCCTTCAGTAAGACTTTCAACTGTTCTTCCTTTTCTTTTATCATCAGGCAAAGGAAAATTATGAGTCTCCAAGCCCCACAATATCCCAGTAAATGGATAACACACCTTACCTGGAAGGAAGGGGACTACAAACTCCCCGACTACAGCTCAGGAAAAGTACAGTCACCAAGACCTCAACATACCCACAGTCAGCATCCGAGTGCCCTGGCAGAAGTCTCTCTTACAAGCTATAGAAAGTGACACCCAGCTTCCCTTCCCTTACCCGCTGCAGGGGAAGAATATTAATTTTTCCACTACCCTTCTAGGTTCTTGGCTGAGACCTGCCCCTCCCCAGCACCCACCCATAACAAAAAGACATTAACAGGAGTAAAACAAACAGAAATTTAATAATATGTACCTTCTATACACAGGTGGTCTAAGCCACCACCTTAAAAAACATCTCTGACTGGAAAGAAAAGAAGAGGTTCAGGTGTGGAGCAGTGACAGCATGTTACCCGGCAAAGCACGATCAACAAGTGTCTGGTTGTTAGGCAGGTATGAGTCCTTGCCTTCTCCACTGACTAGAGTTTGTTACTCTAGCGTATTTTCTGTGAATAATACACTCCTGTGTATAATGAATACCCACATTTTTGGCCCAAACTTTCAGGAAAAATATATTTCATTTTAATTTTTTCCTTCCATTTATTTATTTATTTATTTCTATTTAGAAACAAAACCAATGATTGTATTCCAGGGTATTATTTTGCACATGGATATCGTTATTACTTTCTAAAGTTACACTTTTAATGCATAAGCATACATAAAAGAATTAAAAACATTTATGTAGATACAGAATTAGTACTATCCATGTATAATGCACATCCTTATTTTTTCCTCAAAAATTCGGGCGAAAAAATGCACAGCAAAAATGTACACACAGCAAAACACAACATTCTCCTCTTCCTGGTACAGGGAGGGAGACACTATTACGAATGGAGATTTCCCCCATAAATGTCAACATCTTTTACCAAAGGATAATTTTTACTCAATTTTCAGAGCTTCTTCTGAGTCTGCTCTTCCTTAAAACTAAGCAGCTCAAGATAAACTTTATGCCCAGTAGGCATTTTGGGGGGTCGCATATTCTCCCCCCTTTACAGCCCACCACCTCGACCCCACCACCCACACAACCCAACGGGGCACTTGGATCCTTTTATGCCTGTGAGGCCAGCACAAGCCTGGATCCTCATTCCCAGAAAGCCAGGCATGAGTGCCCCTCTGAACCCTTTTAGCACCTAAAATGCCTCCCTACTCAGTGTTTCCTTGGAGATGCGAGAATGACCTCGGGCAAAGTGTTCTCTCTCCTTAAACTCAGAAAATGGAATGCTCCAAATACTGAAATAATTTTAGATAATAGTGAATTTTAGCAAATCTGGGGTGGCAACTCAGGGGACAGGAGGACCTCCTTTTTGCTACCAAAATCACATCTCTTGCAAGTCACCATCAGGCTGATCTTGAAGGCAAGGCAGCTTTAATTATTTTAAAATACTCTGTTAGAAAAAAAAAATGTTTTCTCAAGAAACTACAGCCCTAAGTTATAGAGGACTAGAGAAATTGTTGGAACCAATATTTGACCTAAGCATGTGTCTTTGGGCAAGTTGGTGTCAGTGCGTAATGTCCGGTTTTGGGCCCTCAGATGAGAATTAAACCATCTTGTGATGTCAGGCAAAGGGTCAAAGGACTGAGTGATTTAAAAACACTAAAGGACTTGCAAAGCCAGAGAGAACAGCTATAAAAATATAGTTTCTCCCTTAAAATAAATAATAAGCCCTATCATTTGCATAGACCATTACCATTTATTGCCTAATTAATATACAAAACAATAAGCATGCATATTGCCAGATTAACTTTTAACATTTATTTATTACAACCCTGAAATGTTTATGTAAATGTATTCTTAGTCTTTCTCTTCCCCCTACCTCAAAAGTGTAGTCTGACTTCCCCGACTCAGTTTTGCAGAACTGGGGGTGGGGAGGAGGACCACAAGCAGTAGAAGGACAAAGACACTACCCAGGCTAGACCTCAAGGGGGTGTTCTTTCAAAAAGTTTAGAGGAGAACTCTGATTAATCAACGGAATGAGAGAGAATTAATCAAATAGAGGAGCACATTTTCTTAAAATAGCACTGCAAACTCTGTATCCAACTCATGATGTTTGAAAGTTGCAAGAACCAGAGACACCACCATCAAGTTGCCTTTCGGGTCCTGGGCGATTTCTTTGACCACAGCTTTGAGACTGGACAGTGTGCGGTCAGGCTTCAGTGGGGCTGCACGTGGTAGTCCTTCTTAGCTTGTATCATACTTGAAACTTTAAAAGTGTCTGGGAGAGAAGCCTCTTACCCTACCTTCATCGACTGAGAGCCTTGCCACACTAGGATGTTCTTCCCTGTATACACATCTGGTGGAGTATAGTTTTGCATATACAGCTAGGTAAGTCCTTCCATGAGCACAAACTACATGTTAATGGCAATAGATCGATACCCCCAGGGTGATTTGGGACTTCAGCTTCCTCCCCCAAGTGGTTCTGAAGATTAAGTGAAATGATGCTGAGTGCTTATAAACTGTAAAGAAGTATGTGAGTGTGACATCTCTGGAAATGGATTGTGGACAGCAAACTGCAAAAAATGTAGAGGAGGAAGCGACCATCACAATTGCTGAACTGATCATTCGGACATCTATCAAAACTTCCAGAGAATGGAAGCAAATACATTCTGTCCAGGTAAACCTCTGGGGTCCCATTTCTTTTAAACCTGAGAGGAAACCTGACTCGGGCTCATCCTACATAATGAAAACATTTTTAGTCGATGCCCAGGGATGGTCACCTCTCACCCAGATTTCCTCTTCCTGGTCATCCCTCAAATTGTCACAATCTCCCCTTCACTCCCTTCCTGCTGCCCTATACCAACCTGAATGTGAGGTACAGTCCTTTTCCTGTGAGCTCTGCAAAGCACCCCACACACTAAAGCTGATGCATGTTGCCCACTGACTCTCTATGAACAGCACCACAAACAGCTCAGAACGAAAGCTCCCCGGCCATGTCCACCCTGGAGTCCCCCTCACTGGACAACCGTCTTCCGCAGCACCTCACTCCCCCACCGAACGGGTTCTGTCTCTGCATCACTTGCCTCCTCTCGTCCACTTTTCTATGTCTCTCACCTTTACTGGGCGGACTCTTTCTGACCTCCCTTCCTCTCACCACTTTCCCAAACCCTCTTTTTTGGGGGGAGGGGGAGAAGCTTCGTCTTTCACACCAAAGAGGCCATTAGGGTAGTTTTCTAAACAGAGAGTCATCTCCCCTAATGTGCAAAATGCCTCGGGCCTAGTATGGCAGACCAGCTGTTGTTGGTTATTGGTTCTCATTTTCGATGGAGATTTTCTTTCTTCCTGCTCTATATGCATGTGCCGTTGAAAGAGAAGGGAGGCTTGAGGTTCTCTTGAATCATCCGGACTATTCCTCCCACTTAGCATCTTGATTTTACATGGCTAGAGAAAGCCTCGGAGTGTCTCAGCTTTCCTGCTGTTTTTCATGGCTGCATAATGAGGGAACAGCTGATTCCTGTTTTTAAAAAATCCAGCAGAATAAGCCAATAGCTTATATGTGCAAATTAAAGTTATTACACTGGCCCAAACTGGGCCGGTGGCCAATTAAATGGCTCTGTAGAGGCATACTAAACACTCATGTTAGGAGAAGAAACTGGGAAGGAGTAGGTGTGCATCAGCTACAAGAATCCAGCTGAACCTCTTCCTTGACAGTTAACGGCAAGAGTTGGGACGTATGGTCCTCTGTGTAGATATTAAAGTGATTACAGAGAATCATGGTGTGGGAAGAGTGGCAGCAGACCTGAGGTCAGTTCTGCACACTGCCTCTTCCTGGCATTGAGACTGGGTATTTCATCTGAAAACTGACCTAAATCATTTCTAGAGCAAAACAGAGGATGGATGAATGGATGAATGGATGGACGGATGGACGGATGGATGGAAGGGCTTTCATCTGTGAAAGGGAGATAATAATGTCCACCCAGTCTATTTCCAGGAGTTATTGAACGTTTGTAAGAGTTCACCACTATTGTAGACTGTTTTTTTCTTCTACAGTCAGAAGAGACACTAATGTTACATTTTTATGGAAATACGATACTGGTGCCTTTCTAAAGGGCCACTACCAAAGAAAGTTCCCTAATTGCAGAGGACACCTCTTGAGAACAAGGCAGGACAGCAAACAAGCTCCCTCCCCACCTCCTCTGCTAGCTCCCACCCCTTCTGCATTCCCTACAATAGTCCATATTTGCCATCATTCATTTGCCACTCTGTCCTTTTTAATCCTAGAGCAGTACTTGTTAAAGGCTCTGTGACCACTCCAGCTATTTCCTTTGAGAAAGATAACACTGCGGTGGAAGCTTCATTGTTATGCTAATCAAGCTTGGTTGGAGCTGCTTTCATAACTGCCACATTAAAGCCTCCTACAAGGAGAGGCCTCCGGAGTGATCTGCATGGCGCTGGGTGAATACCAATGACGGGTGAGTCTGGAGTTCTTTTTGAACTCCTCCCCCAATCAGGTAAAGGGGCCCGGCTTTCACTGCCGTATATGAAGAAAGAAAGAAGAAAACAACCACACAGACAAACACAAATGAGAGAGCAAAGCTGCAGAGGAGGGAAAGGAAGGGATTCTCCGTCCGGCACAGCACAAATGTGTTCCGTTGTGCATTGCTGTTTCAAGGTGAGCATAATCGTCCTCATTTTAAAGAGGAAGAAATTCTTCAGGGCCTACCACCCCCACGGTGAAAAGGCTCAGCACCCCCTTCTGCATGCAGCCAACCAGCCAGTGACAAAGCTGGACAGCTAAGTGAGGTAAGAAACTAGAAAGAGATGGAGCTAAGACTTGAGGGAAATTAGATGCCTTAAAGATTTGAGCCTCGGGAGATGAAAAAGTGCACAGCTCTCTTATACCCTGATGAAAAGATATAATCTACAATCCTCCTGCTTGCTGTGGCTACTTTCAGGGTTATCGTGTGGAATAGTGAGGGAGATACAAGACTGACAGGTCCCAGAGGCATTTCTGGACAATGGGGGGAAAAGGAGCAAGTCCCCTGCACTGGCGGCTTCAGGCTGTGGGAGAGGAGTCTCCCTTTCTTCCTGGCTGTCAATCAGGGAGCTGGTGAGAGGAGGGAGTCTGCACCACTCCTGGTCCCTACCTGCCAGAGTCCCACCAGAGACACTCTCCTGAACAGCCGTTTCAGAAACGCAGATTTCCGATCTCCACTCCTCTCTGCTTCCGGTCCAAAGAAGAACCCCTGCAAACAGCACTGCTGGCTGCTGTTCCCGTGAGTGAGACAGGGCTGCAATACTCCATTTCTATCTGAAACCTTTCTAATCAAACATGAACATACTTCATTCTTATTTGGTACAGCGTTTAATTCTTCCAGCTAGAGCAATAAAGACCCTTATGTGTAGTAAGATATTCAGGAGTCTTCCCAGCCCCTTCTGCCCGTGCTGGCAGATGCCTGCACATTCTCCAGATGCATGGAGCAACTCTCCTTTCCTCCCCTGTGCCTTCAGCCAGGGACACACCCTCCCACCCAGAGGTAAACGCTGAATGTCGGTGTATGTAGGCGGTGTTGATCTTGTTCATAGTCCAGTGATAGATTTAGGCCTGGCCCACTGGAGATAAAAACAGGACTGCTGTGGGTCACTGGGAAACTTCCGGTGTTCTGACAAAAGGGCGCAAACCGGGGACTTGGCCTTCTTCCTGCATTTGAATGTGGACAGTGCCCCAAGCTGTGGCGGCCACAGAGAAACCAGTCATATCAGCAAAGCCAAGCGAACCACGGGGAGGCCAACGAGAGCTTCCAAATCCGACTTCAGAACCAGCTACTGCTGGCCTGCTTGTTCTGTGAGACAATGACACTTTCATTATTGTGTACGCCATGTTTATTTAGAAGTCCTGACACTTTTCTTTACATTTTTTGTGTCCTCACCCCAAGACATTTTGTTGTTACCCTTAGGAAGAGAAACATCAGTGTGAGAGAGAAGCATCGATTGGTTGCCTCCCATATGCATTTGTTCTGGGGATGGCCCGCACCTGTTTCAGGCATTGAACCTGCAACCTAGGTATATCTCCTGACTGGGAATCGAACCTGCAACTCTTCGGTTACAGGATGACACTCCAACCGAATCACACTGGCCAGGGCCGTTTTAACCTTTAAAAACAAAATTGTCCTAATATATACCTTTTCCTTTGGAACAGAATCCCAGCTCTGATTGGGTCACCTACACCCTTACATAAACTGTGTGATTCGCTGAACTATTGGTGACAGCTCTGTTTCCTTACCAGGGATTGGTCTAGAGTACAAATGTGACTCAAATCTACCAACTAAATGGGAGATGAGGTTTGGTGAGGGTTCTAGGAAAGAGGTTTGCTTTAGGAAAAAAAGACATAAGAAAAAGAGATTCTTCCCCCCACTGCTGGATGTCCTCAGGCTTTGGATGTACCATGCATGGAGCTACAGCAGCCCTCTTGTGACCATGAGGAACACTGGTCTGAGGACATTCTTGTGCTAAGGTTGGCAAATCCTTGAAATTAAAGAAATTTCAAATCAAGTTTTCCATTGTATGGCCATGTAATGATGACCTTTAGCTCCATAGTTTAAGAATGAGTTACTTGTAGTTATCCACCTATTCACTTGCCTTCCAAGTTCTCTCTTGAGTGGAAAGGAAGGCATGGTATGGCCACTGGATAAAAAGATTTTTATTTCATATCCCGTCCTAGCTAGGCCGCAGGAGAAGGGAATGTCAGTTAGGGATGTACCATTAACACTTTTGGCAATTATAAATTACTGCGGTGCTTGTGAGGTTTTATTTTATTATGACCTCCATTTTCTTATTAATTTAATCATCACTAAATTTTTTATAAGGAAGAAGGAAGGCAAGGATAGATTAAGAAAGCCTGTAAAGTACATTACATTTTTAAAAGATGGATTTTATTACTCACGTGCTTGTAAAATGCCTTCATGAATATCAAGTTTCTTCATACCTTCCCCCTCCCTCCCACCACACACACAAAAAGAAAATGAGAAAAAGGAAATGGCTATGGTGCTGTTTGCTCTATTTTCCAATAAAATGGTTTGGATTCCATGGTTTTCAACCTTTTTCATCTCACAGCACACATAAACTAATTACTAAAATTCTGAGGCACACCAAAAAATATATTTTTTGCTGATCTGACAAAAAGATAGGTATAATTTTGATTCATTCACAACAGACGGCTATTGTTGTGTTGGCTGTTGTTTTTTTATTTGACAATCTAAGGGAAAAGAGGTCAGTGCCCCTGACTAAATAGTCAGGTATTGCATGTTTTAAAAATTCTTGCAGCACACCAGTTGAAAATCGCAGATCTCAGCTGTATGTCAGGACAGAACATGACAGAGGACCACTGCCCTGGCCTGTGGTCAGTCAACCATTCTGACCTTGACTGCTAGCCGTTGGGCTTCAGCTAAAAGCATCAAATGCTTCTAGTTCATGCAGTCAAAGAGAAATTTGAGGAAATTATCACTTTAATTTACAAAACCTTGAATGGCTGCCATTGAACATCAACAAATACAATTATGTCAGATAGATACAATCAACTCAGCAAAAAAATATTTTCTGTGCTTGTTTCTTTTCCAAACCGAGAGAAGCATTACCTGCACAAAGCGTGTGATTATTATTTGGACTAGATTGATTAATGTGGTTTGAGCTAGAGAAGCTTGCACAGTCAATTTCTGGGTCACAAAGGGGGCTCTAATGCAGAAAAAAAGATACATTTAACCAATGCCTTAGAAGCCAAGAGTTCATTGTTTTGAGAAACATTACAATAAAGGGAAAGAGCATTTGCCTTCAACCAAAAGATCTGGGCTGTAGTTCTGATTTCCTCAGTGAACAGCTGTAGGTCCTTGGCAAGCACTTTGCCTGTCTGGGTCTCACTGCCCAGTCTTGCCCCCAAAACGGTATGTCCAAGTCCTAAGTCCCTGGTGCCTGTGAATGTGACCAAATGGAAATAGGGTCTCTGCAGATGAAATTAAGTTATGGGTCTCATCATAAAATAATCATCCAGGAATTAGGGTGAGACCTAAACCCAATAACTGGTGTCCTTCTAAGAGAAAAAAGAGGGAGGTTTGAGATGCTAACACAGAGACACAGAGAAAAGAAGGCAATGCGAAGACAGGCAGAGACGGGAGCGCCACATCTACCAGCCAGGGAACAGCAAGGACTGCCAGTAGCATCCGGCAGCAAGGATAGGGGCATGAGACAGAGTCTCGCTCAGAGCACCCAGAAGGACCCAGCCCTGCTGACACCTTGACCTTGGACTTCCATCCTGCAGAACTTGGAGAGAGTACATTTCTGTTGCTGTAAACCATCCAGGTCACAGTGTTTTGCTACAGCATCCCTGGGAAACTGATACACGTTCATCAATCTAGAAATTATACTTGAAAGCATCAGTTTGATTAGTGTCAGCTCTCTCTCCACTCTGTGACTTTGGGTAGGGTGGCAAGGAAATCAAACATACAAAACAAAAAGACATCTGAATCCTTTGTTTTGAGGTTAGAGTGAGGAATTGTGCTCAAAACTTCATTTTCCTTTTTTTATTTAGGAAAGGCACTAAAACAATCAACAAAGGTCTACTCTAAAAAGTATTCCCATCCTGTTCAAAATAAAAGCAATATAAATCTCAGTGGAGGATCTGTAATTCAACCGGGACAATCGGTGCCTGCATTTACACTGTGATGAGAGCCTAGTAAAACTCCATCCTGTCGGGACACAGAGAGTAAAGAAAGCAAAAGGAATGCTTACTGCAGCAAGACTGTGCTTTCTTTAAAGCTTCTCCTGAAACTTAAAGTTTATAACTCAAGAATGAGTCCCGTGTGTATTCAAGTGGATGGAGAGCTGGAGATTAACTATGCCACTGCATTCATTCAGTCAGTCAGTCATTCAGTTACTCATTCATTCAACAAGTATGTGTTGACTCATCATCAGGCAGCAGCAGCTGAGCTCAAGGCTGGGATGTGTTGGGGGTCAGAGAAGACAAGACTCTGGCCTGATGGATGATTAGAAAGTAGGGGGAGGCAAGAGAAGATGGGGAGATGAGGGTAGCCAGGGGTGACATAAATAATCAAATAAATGAATTTATGAAGGAGCCTCCCCAAACCAGAATTATCATCTGGAGGGTGGGCCCCTTGTAATACAAGCTTCCCCCGCTAGGTGAGTGCTCTAGGAACGCATCTTATCAGTGTACCAGCTGGCGTTGTTGTGAGAGGCTGCATTTGACTTCAGTGATTTTTTTTTTTTGGAAGACTCAACGCATTTGCCCGAGTCATGATGGGTGATTCACAAGCACACCTACCCACTCTATGCTGAGTGTTGAGCAGTTTTTGACCAATAGTGGCATGATCCCTGTGCCCCACCCACCCTATTCACCCGATCTCACCTCGAGCAACTATTTTTTCGTTTGTTTCCCCAGAAGAAAAAAGTCCTCCAAGGGCAACGTTTTGCTGATATGGAAGACATGAAACAAAAAAAAATGGCAGAACCACCCAAAGGCATCAAAATGGATGAGTTAAAAAAAACTGTTTTGAGCAGTGGAAAAAAGTCTTGATAGGTGTATTGCATCAAATGGAGAGTACTTTGAAGGTGACCAAAGTTTAAACACGTAAGAATAAATACACAATTTTTTATAAATAAATTCCAGGGTTTTTGTGCTTCCCCTTCATGTAAGTACAAATTGTGATCAGTTCTATAAAGTCAGCAGTGCAAGGTCAGACAATGATAGGGACTCAAAGATATGGGAGGGCCTCTCCATGGATATAGTATGTAAGCCTGTAACATTCAAGGTCTAAAGATGGAAAGAGGCCAGCCAGGCAAAGAGCAAGGCAGAGGGAACCATGTGCAAAAGCCCAGGGTGAGAGAAAGAAGCCAGTGCATCCAAGGAGTTGAAAGGCAGCCCGTGCAGAGGAAGCAGAGGTCGGAGAGGAGGAGAGGTGCAGGACCACCCTGGAGAAGCAGGCAGCAGTCGGATCTCACAGGGCCTCAGAGGCCATGATAACGTGTCTGGGTTTTAATTGTGCGATGGGAAGGTGCTGAAAATTTCTTAGCAATTTTTATTTAAAGGAAGGGACAGGAGTAAATACAGGGAGATCATTAGGAGTCCTTGGCTACAATCCAGGAGAGGAATGACAGCGCTGGGTGGTAGCATTGCAGAGGGAGGAAGGTAGAGGGGTTGAGAGGCATTTCTGTTAGCAGGCAGCTAGGAATGGTTCGCTTCAATCCCGCCGGCATTCATCCATGAACCCTTGCACTGTCCTCCAGGTGAGATCTCCAAACAGAGGGGCCCAAGCAGTCATCTGTGACGTGCTTTTAACTCAGAGAGCCAGAGAGGGGACAGAAAATGTTCACACAAGCCAACACTTGGAATATGAACTTGGGTCCATTTGTGAATCTCTGAGGAACCCAAATTATTGCCTTTCTATTGCATGTTGAGATTACGGCTCCATGTCAGAGACCTGCGCTCAGCAGATGCCAAGGAGACCAAGGCCAAGTTGTCAGCGTTCAGAGAACAAGGTCGGTAATGCTGTCCTGCCAGGACATTCCAAGAAGGACCGTCAGACATGAGGGTGTGGGAACCAGAGCATGTAGGAGGAACAGTAGCAGAAAGGGGGTGCTTAGCCTGGGAATGAGAATGCTCAGGGGGCCCCTGAGAGTGGAACTCTGACAAAGCAGTGTCCGTTGTTCTGTGTAGCTGCCCAGCATCCAGCTAGGACCAGGGCTAGAAGTTGGAATCAGGGTTCTCACCAGTGTCTGCATAGCTGCCATGCTGCCCTTGCCATGTGGGGAACCACATCAAAAACTTGTCGTGTTACAATCCCCTTTCTGAAACGATGCTCAGTAGGGCCGCGCTCCTGGCGCACATGTGAGGCATCATTAAATATCATGACAGGATGTGAGCAAAACATCAGGGGCCTTCAGGGATCAAAGAAGTGCAAACCGGTTGAAAAGCAGCTCTTTAATAAGAGGGTGGGAGCAGGAAGTTTCTCTTTGTTAAACAGCAGACCTAATGACTTCTCCCTGCTTTCCTCATAAAGGCTGCCTAATTATGTCACATATGTCTGCACCTCGCATTCAAGGCCCCCTTAGTGTCTGGGTCCCCTACTGTCAACCTTGCAGCCCTTGAGGTCATAAAAGCCAGAGGAGCTGGCCGCTAGTGAAGTTGGGTTTGTAGCTGGTTTTCCCGGCTTTGGACATACAAACAAACTCTCATTATATTTTAGCAGTGAAACTGGGGAATGAAGAGAAACAGTCTTTCTTCAAACCAATCCCTGTTTGTTTCATCTTCTTTCAATCCTATGGGACCATCGCACTGGTATTTAAGATTAAAGACGGCATCTCATTTTCAAACGGAGAGCTAGAGAGACCCAGACTGTATCTCAGCAGTGGGTAGACCATACATCCAATTTTTCAGCCCAGCCTGCATCAAGACTGGAGCTAATTGGACTCCTGGCAGCCTCATGGGTACCACAATGGTCCTTGAAGGCAACAAAAATGGCAAGACCAGCCATACCACATCCTCAAAGACCTCCTTTTTCTTTTTCTTTTTTTATATATATTTTATTTCTTTATTTTCAGGGAGGGAGAAAGGGAGAGAGATATGTGTATGGGTAAAAGAAATATCAATTGGCTGCCTCTTGCATGCCCCCAACTGGGGACCTGGCCCGCAACCCAGGCATGAGCCCTGACCAAGAACGGAACCAGCAGCCTCCTGGTCCACAGGCTGGTGCTCAGTCCACTGAGCCACACCAGCCAGGGTAGACCTCCTTTCTCTAGGTCCCTAGAAAACACCCACTATCTTGACCACCCATTTTGATACATAATTAGACACCTCATTGCTCTGTGGTTTATCTGTTCTTGCATGCCTCTACCAACTTCACTGAGAGACAGTTACAAGGGTTTGGTTTTGCTTTGTTTTGGTACACCTCCATAGGTTCCAATAGGGGGTTAACAAATAGCAGACAATGGTGGGATGGATGGATAGATGGATGGACAGATGAATAGATAGATAATAGATAGATAGATAGATAGATAGATAGATAGATAGATAGATAGATGAAAATAGTCACTACCATATTCCAAATCATAAAGTACCATTTTAAGATGTGAACCCACAGCCTCCCAAGTGGGTTGTGTGATTGCCTTGATCACATCTGCTGTATCTGAACCTTCGTTCAAAAGAGCCCTTGCCTTAAGGTGAATTTCTCTCACAAGAAACTCTTCTCCCTAGTATGGAACGCAGCAGCAACTCATGAATATTCCAACATCATAAATCCGAACTCTGGCCTTTGGGAAAGACACATGAAAAACCTCCCTGGTAGAATTTTTTTTTAACTCTTACATTACCTACTTCCTCAGGCCCCCTAGTGGCCCGCCGCCCTCATGACGACTGCCACCTAACGTTGGCCCACCTGGCCTCAGTGCCAAGAGTGCTCTGTCTGAGGGGCAGTGTCGCATGGTGGACGTCAGAGCTTTGGAGTCAGGCGACCATGAGTTTAAAATTTGACTCTGCTACTTTCTCACTGAGGGGCTTTGGATGAAATGTGGAACAAACAGCCTTTCTGAGCCTTGATTTCCTACTCTGTAACTTCGGATCCTCCACCCCACCGTTGGGCAGCTTCATGGCGGTAAAGTGTGCAGAGGCCAAGCACGTAGCAGTCTGCTACCGCTGCAGCCTGGAGGAACAACTCATTCTTCAGGGTTCATGGTGACTAATGTGGGCGCTCACCTACAAAAGAGGCACCCAAAACACAAGCACATCATGCTGGAAAGCATATACACACATAAATATTCGCAGGCCAGCTAGTAAGCATCAGGTTCTCGTGAGTACATTACAGAAATGTCCAGATGCAGAATCCCATCAGGACTGGTCCCCTGGCCCCAAATGGTTCTGATGTATGGCACCTTCATCAGAGAAACAAAACACAGTTGTGAACATTGTTGCCATTTACTGAGGGAAAGGTGGGCAAGCCCCACTCCTTTTCTGCCCAGTAACAAGGCAACTAAGCTGCTCTGGGAAACAGGAAGGGAAGGTAGAGCTTTACACTGCAGGCTGTTATTGCTCATAATAAAGTTTTTGTCCTACTCTGCCTCAGTATTTTCACCTGTGAAATGGGACAACAGGCATGTTGCTCAGCTATTATATAGTTCAGAGCCAGGACAGTTGCTGGCTCAAAAAAAATAAATAAAAGGCATTAACTAATATTTGTTGAATTGCTGCTGGTTCCAGACAGTTGAAGGCATGCTTGCTGGTATTACATAGAATTGTAAGTCTTAAGTTTGTTGCAACATTTGGAAAAATATTAAAACTCTGGCTTCTTTACGGCAGAGTTGTACATAGATTGCTTACACAGGGGGCTGTAAAAAAGAAGAGGCAAGAGTACAGAAACATCTGACGTTCGAACTTGCTCCTGAGAAGCAACCCTTTTAGATCTCGCTTGTTGTGTTTGACAGGTGACTGCGGTCAGGGCAATCACCAAAGCTCCCCAGTATGTGGTCCATTTGGGAACAATAAAAGAACTACAAGGGCCAGAACCAGCTCCAAGAAGAACATTTTTAGCTTCTCCTTTGAAGCCAACATTAGATTGTTGGCACTGAACTAAAGGCTGTCTCGATCTGGAGCTATGTTTTATCTCGAGATGCAAATCCGTCATGCAAACACACATCTAGCTCTTGCAGGGTGCAGCCCTCGGCTGCACTGTTCCAGGGCTGCATCCCGCAGGGCTGCTGACTCCAGCAGGAAAGAGACAAATGTCTCCTCTGCAGCCCTGCCACCTCCTCAGCCACCCATGGGGGAGTTTGGTGTCACCACCCCTTAAGAAGTGTGATCAAATTCAGGCCTCTAGCTATGGCACTATCGTCGAGTCAGCATTCAACTCTACCAGTATTTAATACAATTTCTCTCCCAGTGTAAGAGATCTTTTCACTGTCACTCCAACTGGTGACCCTACAGTCTCTAAATGAACTCGTGTATTGACAAGGAGCTCACTCCTTTGCAACCAAGACCATTCTATGTTGAGCAGCTCCGACTGGAGAATTATTTCTTATAGTGAACTGAAATCTGCCACCAAGTAATTTCCACTTATCGGTCTTAGTTCCACCCCTTAGAATATTAAGAATAAAATAAATTGATATCTCAGAGGGTCAAATGAAATTGAGTTTACCACAAACCCAAATATTTTTCATTTTGCATATTGAAAAAAGTTGCAAATTCCATATGCCTTTTCACATCCTCTTTTTTTCTCTATGCTTTAAGAAATATATAAATTAGCTTCCTTCCTTCTTTTTGCTCACTCTCCCTTCCTCACTCCTTTCTTCTGTTCTTCCTTTTTTCCTTCCTTCATCCAAACACCATTAGGCAGGCCCAAATGAGACAGGTGGCCTGCGGGTGGGGGTGGGGAGTAGGCAGGCCCAAGCTGGTGTCAGGGTCCATGCACAAGGGGCAGAAGTCAGAAGGTCCAGAGACTGACTACAGAGAGGGACAGAGATAAGGAGAGCCAGGTTTCTCTCAAGTGAGAGGAGGTACAAATATGGAGAGGAAGAAGACTAGAATATACTCTGTGATGTTGGGTTGGAACCAGAAGCACTGATATAAACTCACAGTTTTCAACACACACAGATATAAATTTGTGTGCATCATAAAATGTGCAATTTCCTAGCTCAGTTCACGGACAGGGCCTGAGAGCAGTGACATCCCACCAGCAATGAGCACACCTCTTACCCTGTTGACCAAATCTTGGTTCTGAAATACCATTTTCCACTAAAAGAAACCAGAGTCTCAGGGAGGAATGTCTGATTCCAGGGCTGGGGCTGGGAAAGTGCATGCACCTGGAATACCTCCTACACCAAAAAATAAAGAAGTGCTCGAAGAATGATGGAAATATGTCAAAAAGGATATAGGAGCCAGTTCGAATGCATTCCCACCAGCCAAAGCGGAGAAATTAGAATATCCAAAGAGACTGTGGTAGGGATCCGAGCCGTCGAGTAAAACAGGAACCCATACATCCAAACACAGATATGAAATGTGAAATGAATAAAGGAACGGGGACAAGGAAATCTCCTTGTAGCAGAAAGGCAGCTCTCCAATAGAAAAGGAGTCGTGGCGTTAGACGTTTACCATGTGACCACCACCAAAGTAACAATTCAGGCAGGAAAGGTCAAGAGATGCTTCCACTGGTGGGTGAGGAAGGGGATTTCACACCGTATCAAAGCGCCGCCTCACACAGCAGGGACTACAACGAGGGAGAATGGGTCCGTTTCAGCGGAGAAACCTGAAGACACCACCTTCGCCAGGTGACCCCAGGCACCACCACCCCCAACAGGACAACTATACCTCGTGAGCCTACCGTCCTCCAACACACTTCCGTGAAAAGAACACAGCCTTTCAGATATTCTGGCTAAAAATATACAACCTGGGTCTGATGGAGAGGAAACCACGGACAAACACAAACTGAGGGACACTCTACAAGTTAACAGGCTTGAAAGTGTTCAAATTCGTAAAAATCAAAGAAAAATAAAGCACTGTTGCAGAATGAAAGTGCCAAAGGACACGACCGCCTCGTACCCACAGGGGCCAGATGGGGTCCAGTGCCGTGACAGATGTGACTGGGGCGTCAGCAAAAGTGGGGTCTCAGGGTGAAATGTATCCAGGGGTTCTTGGTACTGTTTTTACAAATTCCTGTAACTTTAAACCAGTTTTTCAATGAAATATTTTTTAATTCATATAGACAGCAATTCAGTGCTTTTTGAGGCTTTCCCCCTAAGAAAACCCTCTCTACTTAATAACACCTAGAATTCCATCAATCTGGTTTCTACCCAAGTCCACTCTCTTCTTACTGAGCCTTGAAAGTTCGAACATTGTTAAAAGTGGAAGCATCCCTGCAGAGGTAATATTTTAAGCCAACACTCATTTACAATCATGTTTCCCAAAGTGGCTTGCAGGGTCTTAGATCTACAAGGTTTTTGTTCATTTGGTAGTAAGGAAAAGAAGATTTTTTTTATTATTAAAGAATTTTGGAAAACACTGAGTTACACAAAGTTTCTTTACTGTGGGCTTCCACAGAGCCTTTAAGAAGTTGATAGGCATTTTAACTTGGCCTGAGGGGAAACTGCAGTTGGAATTATTTGATCATTGCCCCATGTGTTCCAAAAAACACCTTTTGGAAAATACTGGCTGACAGATTCCAATCAGGCAATGAGGCATGGAGAGTTTGGGCTGTGGATTTAGATGGCCTGGGTTCAAATCCTGACTGCCCCCCTTAGTAACTGCGAGGCCTGGGGCAAATCCAAAACTCTCAGTGTTGCGGTCTGTTCATCTCTAGAACAGAGGGGATAGAGTTCTTGTGTTTGTATGGGGGGTGGGAGGTAATTAGACCTGATAATACAGACAACAATCGTAGCACACGCTTCACACATGTAAGGACTCGGTGCATCTTCGCACTGCAGGCTGTTGTAATTCCTGTTGTCACTGTTCCATCTGGAGGGCCTGCTGGGACTGGAACTGAGCCTAAGTGGGTGGGGATTGCAGAAAATGCCACCAAGGTCGGGGGAGCAGGAATGGGCAGCCGGATCTCACAAGCTGAAGGACCTCAAGGCAAAGTCCCAACATCCTCCAACTTTGAGTGCGTTGCTGTTAAAGCCCCTTCTGCACATCCATCTAGACTCTCCCAAAAGCCCCAGTGTGCTGTGGGGACGAAGACCCAGCTGAGGCCACCCTGCTCCAGCCTGCTCCCAGACTGGGCACCCGTCTTCCCCGGGGAAGCGCTGAGTACCAGAAAACATTTCCCCCTTTGAAATACTTGGAGCTATTTTCCTCTCTGTAAATACATTTAATGGGCCCACTGAGTAAGCCCCACTGCCTGCCTCTGGCCCCTTGGCCATTCCCCCCTGTGCCACAAGAAGGAGAAAGAGGGGTTTAGAGAGCATGGCTATCTGCCAAACGGAGTGTCCCCTGCCGCAGCCCCCGCACCCCAGAGTCACCACAGAGGAGCTGACCCCAAGGGGCTGTCAGCTCACCACAGACAGGCTTCACCAGCGCTTCGGAAAATGAAAAGCTTTATTAAACTTTCAAGTCTAGAACAGATGTGTCCAGACATAAATATTCAAAAGATCCCATCTGTTAGGTAAATCGTCTTTCGATGTAGTAACGGAGGGACCATACGTTAGCGAGACCCCGTAGCTCGGAGGGCCCAGGAGTCTCAGAGACCCTGTGAGCAGCTGCTCCTGGACTCAGAATGAAAGGAGCCCGCGCAGCAAGCACACTCCCGGCAAGACCGGGGCGGTGGGAAGCGCGGTAGGGCCACTGCCAGCCAGGGGCCCAAGAGACCGGAGGCTGATGACAAAACCCCCATGGGCTACATGGGCAGGGTGTCAAGAAAAATTAACCAAATCCCCCACCATGCACCCGCAGTCAGGTTTTGGTTAGAGATACTGAGGCTCTCCCTGAGACTCTCGTTCTCCCCCAGGCAGTTCATGCCTTGGGCAAGACACCCCTCTCAGCCTGGCTCTCCTCACTGGGCGAATTAGATCACTGAGGACCCACTTTACGCCACAGTCTACATAGGGCCTTGTAGAATAAATAATAATATAAATAACAATAAACAGCCTACACACATATAGTCATACTCCATGATGGGCACTGTTCTCAATGCTGGACATTCACTGACTTATTTCATCTTCCCAGAAACCCTCTGTAGTAGATACTACTATTAGTCCCATTTTACAGGTGGGGAAACTGAGGCATAGAGAGAATGAGTGATTTGCCCAGGGAGGGGGTCATTGATGGTGCGTGCTGGGCAGGATTCAAAACCAAGCAGGCTGCTCCATCGGCAGAGCGTGTAACCCCCACATTAAAATGGTACAGAACTGCTTCCTGCCAGGAAGGAGTTCCCAGAGCTCTGATGTAGGAAAGTGAAAGGCGTCAGAGCCCTGACCGTGTGGCTCAGTTGGTTGAGCATCATCCTGCAAAGTGAATGCTTGCCTGTTTGATTCCCTGTCAGGAACTCATTGATATTTCTCTCCCTCTCTCTCTCTCTCCCTCCCTTCTCCTCTCTCTAAACATAAACAAAATGGAAAGAAAAAAGAAAATATATGCATAACTGCTTAGGAGTCCTGTTCCCGGGGTAAAACCTGGTGCCTGCGCAGTGGGGCTGCTGGGAGGGAGGTAGTGAGCCCACCCCCAGGTCTGAAACCCAAAGCTCTCGGTGGCAGCTCCCAGGCCAGTTTGCCTGCTCAGTGTCCTCTCTCCCTAACAGAAGCGGCCAGGCTCATCTAGTCCTTCTGTCCTGAGTGCACTTGGCCTTGCCTTCTGTCAGTGCTGTTGCTGCTCACCTCCTGCCTACAGCACCACTCCCCCTCCTCCTTGCCCACCACAGTCTCCCAACAGGTTTAAACTTGACCTTCCCCAAGCCCTCATTGCAAGCACCCACCCAGTGAGTTCCCTCCCCCCCAAAGTCTTCCAGTACCTGTCACACACTCACTCTTTTAACGTGGGTTCTCAGTCTTGTGCAGATACCCAAGTTCCTAACATGGACTCAACGCCACACATGCCCTCTGCTCCAGCTGCACTGAGCTTCTCACCCTCCTAGAACACATGAAGCATCATTATAATCACAATTTCTGTTTGGATCAAAGAAGAGTTTTCACTGTAAAACACAGAATTCTAACCCAAACCGGCTCGAGTCCAGATGTTCAGGGGTGCTGAAAAGCCTTGAGGTAAACAGGTATGACGGGGTCCATCTTCTCCCTGCCACCCCCGCTCCCAGACAGGTCCTCAGGATGCAGTAGCAAGGTGCCCCGCCTGCTGCTTTTGCTCTCACCCTGCTGATCTTGCAACCCCGACAGAGACGGGGGGGTCCTCTTTAGAGTTCCAACTGGGATCCGGTGCCGTCCCTAAGCCAGTCACTGCTACCAGAGTATCCAGGGATCTCATTGGCAAAGCCTGAGTTACTTACCCACCCCTGGGCCCCACAATAAGGGGTGGAGGGAGCAGCCACACCAAAACACGGATTGACCATGGGAGAGGTATTTCCTCAAGGAAAACTCCGAGTGAGTGCTGTTACCAGGAAAAGGGTAAATGAAGGCTGAAGAGGCAGAAACCACAACATCAACAACCACCAAAACTGGTACCCACTAAACAAATCCATTTGCTGAGGGTTTCCTATGATCCCAGGATTGGATTAACAATACTGATGACTGAAGATTAAGTAATGTACGGTAATCACTGAGGTACACAGTTAACGCTTAATAAATAGTAGATACAGGTGACTGGGTAGGTTCTATCACACAGTGTATAATTAAAGTGGTCGTGTGTCCACGGGCCTGAACAACAGGGTGGGGATTAACTGTGGGAGCAGGGGGAAGGCTGGGTGGAGGGGGGCAAAAGGAGAAAATTTGGGACAACTATAATAGAACAATAAAATATTTAATTTTAAAAATAAAAATAAAGTAAACATTCTGGTTGGCATTAAAAAAAAGCGGTCGTGTTTCCTATATCACCAAAAGCTGTTTTTAAATTAACTGCATCCTACTTATTCTATCATCTAATCAAGGAAATGTGGTATCTGTTCATCAGTCTAGACTAGACTATGAGCTTCTTGAGCAGGAGCTTACTCACTTTATGTCCTAAACACTTAGCATAAAGTCTTTCATATGTGTGCTGACTAACCCAAGTAGTGTTGTTCAAGAAGAGATGTCTTTACCATTCATTCATTCAACAAATATTTATTGAACACCTAATATGTGATGGGCATTGTGTTAGAGGTAGGGATACATTGTAAATAATCCTACTCACACATTTTTGTTGTGTCTTAACAGGGAATAGACAGAGATCTGAGGGCAAGGGCAGAGCCATGGCCCAAAGCTAGCAGCATATGTGGGTTGTGTCAGACCAGAGCAAAGATGAGAAGCCAGGAGGTTGCAGGAGATGAAGGTAGTTAAATGTGAGTTTGCAAAGGTCTTCGAACACATGCTGGGGAGTTTAGATTAAAGGTGGGAGGCAAATGGGAGCTCCTGCCGATTTCTGAATGGACGAGTGACAAAATCAGAATAGCACTTCAAGAAAATTAGGCTAGCTGTTGGGTACAAAATGTAGCAGGAGGGGTGAGGCTGCAGGTGGAAAGACTCACTAGAAAAAAAGGCTGCTGCAGAAATCAGCATGGGCAGCCATCAGAGCCTGGACACCAGGGGGGGCTTGGCTGTGTCACTAACTTGAGAAGGTCAGTTCCAGAGATAGAACTGCCAGTCCATTCTGAGAGGGACGGACCAAGAAAGGAAACAGTCAAAGGTGACTTCAAGGTTGAATGCTTAGAAAACCAGGTGCCCTTGGGAGACCCAGGCAAACAGAGAGGGTAAAGGTCGGGGCTAGACAGGAAGAGAGAACATGAACCAGATCCACTACGCTGTGTGTGACAGGTATCTGCGCACCTATCCAGAAACCACAGAGAAACCTTCTCTCTTCTGGGCCTGGAAAGGCAGCTCCATCTCTTCTTCCTGACTTGGGAGAGGCATCAAAATAAACTCATTGCTGCCTTCTCTGTTGTAAGTTGAGTCAACAATTAGGCAAAAGACCCAGGTTAGGGAAGGGCTAATCAACATAACCTTGAGTCACTGCACAAGTGAGATAATCAGTGAAGATTCAGTAAGCAGCCAAATGAAAGGCACAGAGCCCAGGGTCAGACAGAGCCCAGGCTCAGGCTCCAGATCTTCATGGAAGTTTATCGTCCCCCTGTTGTCACATTCTCGGCAACTCTCATTAAGTCCTTAGTGCTTAAATTTTTGGTCATGCTCTACCGCACTTAATGGAGGTGGAGGTAGGCGGCAGCGGTATTTTTTACTTTGGTGATTCTCAGGACATAAGCCTCCTAGATAATAAAGAAGACTAATGGGCAAATACGGACAGAAAGTATGTACAAAATGCCTGGCAGATAATGAGCGCTCAACAAGCACTGGGTCCTAAAGATGCATTTGGCTGTTAGGGCCTCAGGAAGACGAGAGAGAAACACAAACCCTGGTACCTACTCTGAAATAGAATGGAATCAACAAATCTCACCTGAAATTGCTGCAGACACTCCTTCAGCCCTGAGTTTTAAAACAGAACAAAGACCTCTATTTTCCTACCTTTTATAAGGATGCCTGGATCCTTTCTCTTAAATGCTTAATTCAGTCCAGCGACGAATAAGAATTGTCATCTCGCAAGGTAATTTGTGTTTCTGGTTTCCTAGCGTTTAAAACCAGACAGCCCTAACTGCCCTGCTTTCTACCCTCTTTTGATGGTCCAGGCTGGGCAAGCCCGTGGCACATCTCTTGCCCAGCTTCCTTTGGGTGCTGGGAGGCTAAAAAGAAATGGCTCATTAAACACAGAGGCACTGCACCCTCATGCATTGCTGGTGGGAATACAAAATGACGCAGCCACCACAGAAAACAGGATGGCAGTGCCTCAAAAAATTAAACATGGAGTTACTGCTTGATCCAGCAATTTCAATGCTAGGCATAAACTCAAAATAGTGGACAGCAGGCCTCAAACAGATATTAGTACACCCTTGTTCATAGCAGCATTATCTACAGTCACCAAAGGGAAGGAATCTCCCAAATGTCCATCAGCAGAGGAATGGATAAACAAAATGTGCTCTAGACATACAGTGGAATTCTAGCCTCAAAACAATGGCATTCTGACACATGCCACGAGCCGGCCAAATCTGGAAGAAATAACGCTAAGTGAAATAAGCACAAATATCGTATGGTTCCACTTAAGTGAGGAGACTGGAGTAGTCAAATTCGTAGTGATAGAAAGTAGAAAGGTGGGCTGGTGGAGAGGGAAACTAGCGAGTTACTGTGTAATGGGTGAGGAGCTTCGGTCTGGGGGCAGAAAGTTCTGGAGGTGGGCTGTGGTGAGGATTGCACAGCACTGTGAACGCACTGAATGCTGCTGAGCTGCACACTTAAAAATGACTACCAAGGCAAATTTTATGTTGTGTGTATTTTACCACAATAAAAAATGTTTAAAAAAAGTAAAAAAAAAAAAATTAAAAAGGGAGTAGAGGCACCTCAGGCAATTTCAGCATCTCTGCAGAACTTCAGCGTTCTCTGCTCCAACCTCTCCCAAGTTCATCAGGCACCGTCATGTGCCTTCTTCCCCAAAGTGGCCACTCAGCTCCTGCTTGAACACAGGAAGGTCTCTCGGCCTCTAGGCAGCCTATCCAGCTTTCAGATGGCTCAGCTCTCCTTGGTGACAATGAGTGTTGGTGGTTCCCCTTTCTTCCCCCCACATCTCAGCCTTCCCTTACTCAGATTCCTGGGAGGAAAGCAATTAGTCCAGCCCCCCTCTGCTGTTTTCCCACAAAAAAGTAGAGACCCCAACCGTTTTATAGGGATATGACTAGACCAGTGGGCACCTGTTTTTCTTTACACTGTCTTAAACCGGGGAGGCGTGGGGAGCTTATGTTTTCGCCGGTCTGCAAAAGCTGTTGGAAGGCTAGGTGGGGGAATTTGCCTCCGGCTGGGGGATCAGTGACCATGTAGATGCCAGTTTAGGGAATGTCCTTGACTCTCTACTTAGGTGGCTTCTGGAGAAGACCTGCGGAATGAGCAGAATGCTTCTGAAACACAAGCCTGCCCACAGCAACTAAGAATGACAGCACCAGGAGCCTAGCCAAGAGAAAAATGGAAACATTTGGCCCTAGGAAGGCTCTGCAAGTCTAAAGCTGCCTTGATCAGACCCTTATAAAGGAAAACAACAAAGGCCATGCATGTACTGAGGGTAGAGGTACCCACTGGGACACACACACACACACCGTGATACCAGGGTGGGCACTAATGAGCCCTCCCGTCCTTCTGTGGCAGAAGCCAGAGGGCCTGGCTCGCACCCCTCCCCATCAGGACAGGCCCACAGACCAGTGCCCTCCCAGACACATGACCGTGTTTAGAACAATAGGGCTGCTTTCACGTAGCTCATACTTGGAAAGTCATGTCACTTTGCAGAACTGTTATTTTTCGGGGGGCAAGGGGCTGGATGGTGGGGGGAGGGGGCAAATAGACGACCTGGCTTTGCTGTAGGTAAAAACCTAGCATATCCTGGCCATCAACTTTGGTTCCTATTGCAGACCTCACAAGCAAAGGATTTCCATGGTCAGGAGATTCGTGTAGACCAGCCCTGGAAGAGACCCCCTAGCAGGGGTGTCCAACCTTCTGGCATCTCTGGGCTAAAAGAAGTGCTGTCTTAGGCCACACATTAAATACATTGCGACTCATAATGTTTGAAGTGAATTTACGATTTTGCATTGGGCCACATTCATAGCCATCCTGAGCCACATGCAGCCCATGGGGCCACAAATTGGACACCCCTGTGCCTGGAGCGATTATTCCCACCCCTGGTTTTAGAGATAAGGCCCAAAGATGGGGTGTGCCACCCCAGACTGTGAAGACAAAGCAGGACTAAGCCTGAGGCCTGGCCAGGCAAGTTACCCCTCCCCACTCAGGGTGCATAACTCATCTACAAACACCCCAAATGGCTCTATAAAGTCCTTCCACATCTGTTAGTTCTTTAAGGATAAAGGCTGAGAATTAACCTTGTTCCTTATTCCCTTAAGTGTCCAACCCAGTTCTGGATGTGTGGTCCAAGCACGGTAAATTCTTTCCAAATGAGAGAATCCCCACAACAGGCCCAGGAAGGACATGAGGCAAAGATAAGTGTTCCCACTTACGGAGGAGGAGCACAAAGCCCCCGAAGTTCCCCTAGAGTCAGCTGGGAGGGGAGGAGTCAGGAGTGAGGCTCCTCAGAGAAGATAAAATCCATTGCATCCTTATGTACTCTCATTAGCTCAGCCCCATCTCCAGAGTGAGGCTAAGGTCCCTTGTAACTTTACAACGTTGTGGCTCTACAGCATCCAAACATCACATCTGTCTGTGTGTCCTCCCCCTGGGACAATCCCACACCTTGAGGACCACAGCTTTCCTGACTGTTATTACCTGTCTTTCTCCACTTAATGCGTGAAGCAAGGCAAAACTCCTCCTCTTTCCCCAATGCTCCTTCCTCTTCCCATCTTCCCAAATATCCCTGGCACCTCTTTGAACAAGCAATGGCATAGAGTTGTGTTTGCAGGAGGCATTAAAGAAGCAATAACTTCACTGACACATAGCTGTCCTGATGGTCACATTCTGATGACTGCTCTTACATGGAACCACCTTTTCGGTAACCACCATTCCCGAAAGGGATCGGCCAGAAAAGAGCCAGCCTGACGGCCCTGCACCAAGACAAAACCACGCACCTAATTCTCTGGGGAGCTAGGTTTTAACAAGGCAGATTTTCCATTTCATCTTTATTTATAGTTCTGCTCCAAAATGTGTATACCTCCTTTGTACAAATTTCTTCCCTCCGTAAAGTTCTATGGAGGAGAGATGGGCTGTTTCCCTTACACTGCCTGCCTTGCAGCCCGTCAGCCCCCTGGCCCGATTGTCTCTAACACCCGCTCCGGTCCCTGCAAATGGGTGGGAGCTTTTATTGTCCGGAGCGACCCCCCCTGGATGAGGTCAAGGATCGCATATAACATCATGTTCAGCCCACACTGGTTTTGGAGAAAAGAGAAAAATCTTCAATTGACTCAGTTTTTAAATTAAGAATAGAGAAGGTGGCACTTTATTTTCAGTAAAAAGAGCCCACCTCCAGCACTGATGGTGGCATTCAATTTGCTTCCTCATTTGACTTTGTTTCCCTTTATTCATTTCCCCCATTCCAATTTGCTTGGTTATTTATATTATTCTGTAACATGTTCCTGGGTGAGATATCTCAAATCATTTTTTATGCCAAGTGGTAAAAAAAACATATAAACACATTCATGTCACAAATGATAAGAAAATACTGAATTTTTCTAAAATATGCACGAATATGGGCAGTGAATGGAAAAGGAAAGAAGAGGAGGGAAGGGGATAAGTGGGAAAAGAAGGGAGAGGAGGAAAAATGGAAAATAAAGAGTGGGAGCTCAAAGGGGGAAGGAAAGGAGGCCAGGATCATAGAAACTGAGCCTCACCAGCCTGTGCCCCCCTGACAGCAACAGCTAACACAGGATTGAATGCATGCACACACACAAACATGCACACAGAAACATGCATGCACACATATGCACACACGAACACACACATGTGCACATGTCTTCTCATCAAGTAGAGCTCTCAGAGGTTGGTTCTCTGGACCTCACAATAAGGATGGCTGCTGGTTATTGAAGGCCTGCCATGTGGCAGGTGCGGTGCCTTAACTGTTTTCAGTCCTTACCGGAGCTCTACAATTGTACATTTGAAAAAACGGGACTCAGAGGAATAATGTCATTGCTAAGGTAGTTTTCTAGAGAATGTGAGCTTTTTCAGGTAACATCCATATCCTCTCTCTCTGCCTTTGGGAAAACTCTCCTGGCCAACCATTGTGCATACTCTCCTGGCCACCAAGACTGAGTCAGGGGCAAAGAAATGATCCCATCCAGGCCAGTGAAAATCAACTGCGAGGATTTTGCTCAAAAAAATTTTGACTTCTTTCCACAGAAGTAGAAAATGAAGTAATGGCGGGAAAGGAGCTGAGGTTAGAGACAGGGAAAGAGAATAAGAGGCCAATCTTTACAAGTCCCTTAAGCTCTGGAACACAGCTGTGGCTTCTCTTCCAGTTTGGGAAGCCAGTTAAGTCCCCAGAACCAGCACCTTTTTCGTTTTTTTCAAGCCAGTTTAAATTCTATTACTTGCAGTTCAGGAAGTCCTGACTAACATTCCTTGTATGGGAGCAGGTGTTTAGAAAAGGCCCCTGTGGCCCCAAAGTTCAGTCCCCTCTCTGCTGGAGCCCTGCTTCCCTAGAGTGCGGTAGGTCTGGCACGCCAGTCACCCCGCCGCACTCCCTCACCTGGAAAATCCACACTGCTGGCTGCTGCCTCCCACCCATCCAACACCTGCCAGGCCTTCCCGGCCCCTGGAAAATGAAGAGTCATCAAACAAGGGACTGGCTCAGTGAGACTGCGCAGTTAACACGTTAGTAGAGAATCTGAGCTGTTTGCGAGTGCCTGTAATTGTGTTTGCTGATTGTAACAGGAAAGCCTGAAATGCTAAAAAGGTAATTTAGACAACCTGTCTCAAAGAAACTAAAACCAATACAGGCACAGAGATTTCTAAAGAGGGCAAAGCTGGCAGGAACCAACTCCAGTGCTATGGCACAGTTTAGGGAACACAAATCTCAACCTTGGATCTTAGACGTGGTGGGAGCTTATAAATCATCTGACACAAACTCACCTGGAACCAGAACCCCTCCCCAAGTTCCTGAGTGCTGATTACCCAGGTTTTGTTTGAATTATCCTCATGACAGGAGAATCACTCCGTAACAAGGATGACTATTTTCTCCCTGAACAGCTCTAAGTATTAGCAAATTCTTTCTCAAATGATGAAAATAAAGATGATTAATGTGTGAGTAGCCCCCTCCTCAGAGTACTACCTTTCTTAAAAAGAATTCTGTCTTTACCAGCTCATGGGGCAGGGGGGAGAAAAAGGAAGACCGAACCAGAAATACAAAAATGGGTTATATGTATCATAAGTTGGTATAGAAATAATACAAGCAGAAGGAAAGGGGGAAATAAAGTAAAGAATTCACAAAGTCAGGGAAATGGAGAAAAATCTTGGTTTAAAATCAAAGTGAAGTATGAGGGGTTTGGTGAGGTGGGAAATAGAACATATAGAGAACACCAGAAATGGGGAGAAATTTAACAAGTCTTGATATATATTACAAATACATTCATTTCCCTTGACATTTTTCCCCAGAAATACCAGTAAAGTTTTAATTTAATTCAATTTCTTTGGTTGCTGGATGGTGTTACTCAGAGTGCAATTCTCTGCCTGGGCCAGACCACCGGAGGCCCAGTTCAAGGCGGAATTGCAATTATGTTAATTTCAAATCTCCCTCCTTGTAAATCCCACCCAGGTTAGAAGGAAGAGGTTCAGGGATGAAGACACAGAATCAATTACGGACCTTGGCTGCAGGATGGAGAATGATTATACAAGAGATAAAAATGAAGTTCCTAGAAGTAGACCCTGTGGTAAGAACGGGAGAAGCTGGAAGAATGATGGATTTCGTGGTGAATCACCTGAGTTCATTAAATTTCCTAGGAATACCATCAGTCCCAGCAACTACAGGGTGAGTCAGGTGTGGAGCACGGCAAGCCGTGGAGGTGAGGACCCACGCAGGTCCTTCACAGCGAGCAACTGAAGCCGCCTCAGTGAGACTCGCTGGGAAAGGATGACCAGCATCCTCACTCCCTGCATCCCAGCGTCTCCCATCTCTCCCTGCTTCCCTTCCTGTCTCTCTTCGCCTTCTCCGCCCTAAGCTCACACCTCCCACATAAAAAAGGTCAGCCGGCACTTTACCCCTTGCCTCGGGCTCTGCTTTCCAGAGAACTCTCGGAAACTCTAAAAACCTCCAGGCTAAGCGGGCCTGTTGTCTTGACTCCCAGCTTCAGTGCTTTTTCTACCACCTCCTAGTAGCAGGTTTTCTCCCTTCAAATAAAATAGACACGTGTATGCACTTAACTCTTTCTCACTCGGAGACCCAGTTCTTTAGCCAAGCTCTTGACTCCTCCCTGGAAAGCTGATACAACTCCCCTCAGGGTCTCACCCTCCTTCCACAGGAGCCACATTAATAAACCTGCAGTGGGAGTTATGCAGTCTTCTTTCCTGATCTGTTTGACATAATTCCTTGTCAACGCTGTGGATGTCTACATTGATGAACTCTTAACTTCAAGCCCTTCTCCTCTCTCCCCCATTCTTCACTCCTGACCTCTTTCCTACATCCCAATCTCTCCTATTCACTCCTTTACTCGGGTACCGTCCTCATCACAAATCCAGCTTCCTACGATGTCGTTTTCTTTCTTTTTTTCCCCCTAAACCTGCTAAGCTCCACTCTCCAGTTTTTCAAACATCTTTTGAAATGCCAATTTCCTACAATGTATTCCTTTTACTATCGTGATGTCCGACCTGCAGCCTGTGGGCTGCTTGCAGCCCAGGATGACTATGGATGTGACCCAACACAAAATCATAAATTTACTTAAAACTTTTTTTTTTGGCTCATCAGTTTTCATTAGTGTTGGTGGACTTAATGTGTGTCCCAAGACAACTCTTCTTCCAGTGTGGCCCAGAGATGCCACAGGTTGGACACCCGTGCACCAGGTGGGGAGTATCGGGTCACCTCCACCACTCAGTTTCAGCATTAACAGGGCAGGATGCTCCAGACGGCACACCCTGTGCTATTCCCGTACCTGGTGCACCGGGTGCTCCCACAGATCCCCAGGCACGCCTGTTAGAGCACTTATCACTGAGAACTGCACTTGTTTACACATCTAAACTGTGGGTACCTTGATTGTAAGGAACATGGCTTATGTATTTTTGTATTTCTAATACCTAATACATAATAATACTTCTTTAATGTTTTTTAAGTAAACAAGTGGATAGAAGCATTTATTTACATGAACCAACTGCTGTTGCAAAAAGTTCCAAGAAATCCATCTGGATTTGTTGGTACTCTGGAGTAGTTTCATATCAAATATTGCTTGAAAGTTGTGAGACACCCATTAGGAAAGAAAAAAACATTATAGCCCAGTGGGAAGACGGGAAAAGACAGGGGCACTACATCAAAGTATAAGCAGAACTGCCCAGTAAGCGTGCAAAGATGCTTAACCTCAC
>PVIA01005056.1:0-123561 GCA_004024845.1 Tonatia bakeri
TAATGGGAGGGAGGTAGGGAGTGGGGTTGGGAGGGCTTGATGGGTGGGATGTAGGGAGGGGGGGTGGGAGGGCTTGAATGGGAGTAAGGGGGAGAAAACTGTACTTGAACATTCATTTAAAAAAATATAAAAAAATAAATGTAATGGGCTTAAAAAAAAAAAGAAAAGAAAGCATTATGTTAAGTGAAATAAGCCAGACAGTGAAAGATAAATACCATATGATTTCACCTTTAACAGGAACCTAAACAACAAAACAAAGAAACAAGCAAAATATAGTCAAAGACACTGCATTAGAGGACAGGCTGAAAGTGACCAGAGGAGAGAGGAGAGGGAATGTCAGGGGAAAAGGGGAAAGGTTTACAGGAACAAAGTTAAAAGACACATGGATAAAAACTAGGGGCAGGGTGGTAATGGGAGGGAAGATGGGAGAGGGGTGGGTGGGCTTGATTGGGAGTAAAGGGGAGAAAAGTGTACTTGAACAATCATTAAAATAAAATTGGAAAAAAAATACTGTTTTATGCCATTGTTTTTAAAAAGATTTCTGTTTTTAGAGAAGTTTTGGATCTCAGCAAAATTGAGAGGAAAGTACAGATATTTCCCATATACCCCTTGTCTTGTAATATCCACATATGCACAGCCTCCCCATAACTTACATCCCCCACCAGAGTGGTACATTTGTTACAATTGATGAACCTACACAAATACATCATAATCTCCCAAGTCCATAGTGTATCTTAGTGCTCATTTTTGGTATTGTATGTTCTATGAATTGGACAAATGTGTATGATATGTATTTATCATTATAGTATCATAAAGAGTGATAATATTGCCTTAAAAATTCTCTGTGCTCTGCCTATTCATTCCAAACTTGCACACTGGCAACCACAGACCTTTTTACTAATCTATAGTTTTGTCTTCTCAAGAATGTCATTATAGTTGGAATTAAACACTATGTAGTCTCTTCAGATTGACTACTTTCACTTATTAACATTCATTAAAGTTACCTACATGTCTTTTCATGGATTGATTATTCCTTTCTTTTTAGTGATGAAAAATATTCCATTATCTAGAGTACCACACTTTATTTATCAACTTACCTACTGAAGAGAATCTTGGTTGCTTCTGGGGTTTTGGCAATTATGAAAAAAGCTACTATAAACATACATGTGCATGTTTTTGTGTGAATATAAGTTTTCAACTTCTTTAGGTAAATACCAAGGAGTGCAATTGCTGAATAATTTGGTTAACATTATATTTAGTTTTGTAAGAAACTACCAAAATTTTTTGCTAGGCACCTGTACCACTTTTCATTCCCTCCAGCATTGAATGAGAATTCTTTTAGATCCACATGCTTGTTAGCATTTGATGTTGTTAATGTTCTGGATTTTGGCCATTTTGATATGTAAATAGAGTCACAGTGTTATGTTAATTTTCATCTCCCTGAGGACATATGACATGGAACAAATTTTCATATGCTTATTTAGTATCTGAATATCTTCTTTAGTGAGATGTCTGTTAGGATCCTTGGCCCAATGTTTTAAAACTCTTACTCATAAAAATATATGTACCACTATGTTCATTGTAGCATTATTCATGGTAGCCAAGACATGGAAACAATATGTGTCCTTCAATGGATGCTTGGATAAAGATGTGATATGTATATACAATAGATTACTACTCAGACATAAAAGGGATGAAATATTGCCATGTATGACAACATGGATAGATCTTGAGAGTATCATTCTAAGGACATGAACCATATGATTTCACTCATATGTGGGATATAAAACAGAAAGCAACAAATGAACAAACAAACAAACAGACACAGACAACAGTATGGTGATTACCATAGGGGAAGAGGATTGGAGGAAAAATGAAGAGGGTAAAGGAGGTCAAATATATGGTGACAGAGGGACTCTAGATTTGGGTGGTGAGCACACAGTGCAACATACAAATGATGTATTAAAGAATTGTACACCTGAAGCATACAAATGTTATTGATCAATGTTACCCCAATAAATTTAATTTAAAAAGGAAACTAAAAAAGATATTTGACCCACTTTTAAATTCAGTTGTTTTTCCTATTGTTGAATTTTAAGAGTTCTTTGTAGACTTAGGATAAATTCTTTCACCAGATATATCTTTGCAAATATTTTCACCTAGTCCAGTGGATTGTCTTCTAATTCCCTTGACAATGTATTTTACAGAGCAGACTTTTTTTTATTTTAAGGAAATCCAGCTTATCAATTACTTATTCATGATCCATGAAATAAATAATTGGTGTTATATCTAAATAAATAATTTGGTGTTAGATCTAAAAATTCATTGCCTTGCCCAAAGTCATCTAGGTTTTCTACTACGTGTCTTCCAGGAATTTTATAGTTTTACATTTTACATTTAATGTTATGATGTATGTTTAGTTAGTTTTTATGAAAAGTTATGGTTAGTGTCTTGATTCATTTTTTTTGCATATGGATGTCCAATTGTTTCAACATCACTTGTTGCAAAGATTACCTTTGCTTCATTGTGTTGCCTTTGCTCCTCTGTCAAAATATCAGTTGAGTATATTTATGTAGGTTTATTTCTGGGCTCGCCACTCTGTTCCATTGATCTATTTGTCCATTCTTTTACCCATACCACATTGTCTTAAATACTGTAGCTTTAAAAAGAAAAAGACTTTATTTATTTTTAGAGAGAGGGGAAGGGAGAGAAAAAGAGAGGGAGAGAAACATTGATTGGTTGCCTCTCGTACACCCCTAACTGGAGGCCTGGCCCGCAACCCAGGCATGTGCCCTGATGAGGAATTGAACCAGCAACCTTTCAGTTTGCAAGACAATGTGCAACCCACTGAAACACACCAGTCAGGGCTAAATACTGTAGCTTTATAGTCAGTTTTAAAGCCATGTAGTGTCAGTCCTCCAACTTTATTTTTTGCCTCGAAAATTGTGTTGGCTGATCACACAGAGGTTTTTCTTAAGTACTAAGATTCAATAAAGTGTCTACCCTTTGCCAATGTATCTTTGTATGGTTTGTGGAATACCTTCACAATTCAGGAACTTTTTGATTCTATCCTGAATTCAAACAGAGTTTTCAAGTTCACAAATAATTTTTCCAGTTGCTCCTACACAGGTTTAACATAGTGCGTGTGTACAGTTTTTCATACCACTATGGAGAAGTTTGATCTTAGTAGGGCCTTTTTGATGGTTTATTTTCTTAGGTCTTTCTGCAAATATATCTGGCTGGTCTGCTATTTTTCATCTTCTACTAATACATAATTGTTTTTATACTTTTCACTACTATGATCCCTATGGTTTTCAGCAATACCTTTAAGCATGAGTTCCTTTCATGCTCTGTTCCAAAGAAAGTCAGCCTCTATAGGTTGTGCTTCTATGCTGGAGCTAGGTGGGGAGAGGGTGATATGGCAGCCTGTGTCTTCTGGGGTGACATCTCTGCCCTAGGAACCCTTGAACTGCTTGTCTCACAAATACAATGCCTGGGCCTGGGTATTAGACCTGAGAGGGAAGAAATGGGAGTCCCTGGTCTTCTCCAACTGTCATTCACAGTTTGCCACACTTGTCTAGGATATAGACTCAATCTTAGGAGTAGGAGATGGGCAAGGCAGTCTTCCTGGCCATGCCCACATAGAATATATTTTCCACATCACAAAACTAAAGGACAAAATAAGAGTTACTTGCAACCTGTCCATGCAAGAGTAAAAGTATAGCTCTTCAACCAGGAGCTAGTGAAGAATAGAGCTTCTGTTTTATTGGCTGCATCCAACTGGAATAAATCTTCTGAAAAATAAACCTAGAAGGAGGAGTAGGGGAAAGCCCTCGCTCAAATGTCTCAGATGTCAATCATTCTTGTAAAGATTTCATACATTTTCTTAAATAAATGTTGCATACATTTAAACTATTTTTCAGATACCTTAAATGGTGTTTTTGTAATTTTTATCATTATAATGATTATTTCTGGTGAGAAGTCTGCTGAACTCCTCATACAGCCATTCTAGAAGTTGCTCTGTCACAATTATTTATCTTAATTCACTACGTGTTTAGCAAACACCTACTAGGTGTCAGGTGTTATGTTTACTGGATTTGTTTTAAATAACAGCTTTATTAAGGTAAAATTGACATATATTAATCCTCAAATTTTCCTTCAGCCCTTTGTACTGCCACCTACCCTTCCATGTCTCCCTCCTCAGACAACCATTGATTATCTTTCTATCATAGATTAGTTTTTGTGTCTGTTTTTAATTTACAAAGCTAGTTGGTGGTAAAGTTTATCCTTTACTAAGAAACCTACTTCAGCCAGATTGTTCTTTTCTTGTGAGCCAAACATTTTAGGGTTGTTTTTTTTTTTTGGTCTCTAGATCAAGATTCCTCAACAGAAAGCCATGATTCTAGCAACCATGTTCTGCTGAAAAGGGGCCCTTGATGACTAGCTCACCAGATTCATGAACCTAATGTTTATAGACATCCAAAACAGGTAGCAATATTTCACTTCTGTTTGGGTTGGTAAATCCAAGTCCTTTCATTTAAAGAATTGTGGTCCAGATCATAAGTGGTACCTTACTTTCCAGGTTTCTTCTCACTGTCTCTGCCCACATGCCACCAAGGGCTATTTAAGCACCTAGTGTATTCCTATGCCCTTCAGGTGAATAGTTATAAACTTATAGATAAATCTGAAGGACTCAGGGTGACTCAGTTTCTACATGAACCCAGGAACTGAATCCCCAAATCATATACATGATATTATTCCTTACATTCCCCAATAGGAAAATGATACTGTAGCTTTAAGTGGCTTAACTGCTATTAACTTTAAATGATCATAAGAACAAGGATTTATTGCTTGCCTACCATGTACCAAGCTCCATGCTAAGTGGTACAGAATTGTTAACCTTATTTATAATAGTCACAATAAACCCACAATGTTGCTGTAATTGTTTCTTATTTTACATGAGACAAAGCTGAGGTAAGATGAGGTCAAAGGACTGATCCTAGATCATACAGCTAGTGGATAGCAGAGGTGGAATTCAAATTCATGTCTAACACCACAACTACCCTCTGTTCATTCTACTATAATGTCTGACTGCCAAGCTTGGGAATTACCCTCAGCACTCCCAAAATGCTCTCATGGAGGAAAATTCCAACAATGTGGCCTTTCATCAGTGTGCGACTAAGTGCCACTTGGTTCCCTGTATTTTTGTTGCTTTTATGCAAACCTACATCATCTTTTCACAGGAATTAAGAGAACTAATTGATATACATCCTCCTCTTCAGAAAGAACACAGGAATCATTTTATCCAGAAACTCTGTGAATGAATTCAGATTCAGGCTACGATTTTGAATATTTACATAACAATGAATGATATAACCTTGGATTATATTTGAAGCATTCATAATTATCACCTTGGGATTTTGTAATACATAAAAAAATAGTAAGTTCATACCAATAGCTATCTATGCAATACAGAACTCTAATTTAGTTGTGCTGTATCAGAAAAGGGCAATGACACCTACTGCAATATTTTACAAGAACTACTTTACATAATTAAGGCAAGTTTGCCAGTTTGTCTTATATCTCATGCAAGATTCCCCTTCTCTAAAGCTCTAAAAAGAGATTAAAGGGAACAGGGCAGTTACTGACTCTCCTCAGTAGAGGGCAGTAGTGGGCAGGGCAAGGCTGGCAGTAAGCTGAGAGTCATTAACTTCTATTGCGCATCCACTAAGTGCTGGGGCACGGTGCTTAATGCTTTAAATACAGTATGTTACGAATCCTGACAATGACCCTATGAAGGAAGGATAATTAGCACAAAAAAATAGTTTTGTAGATGTGAATGAATTAAGCACAAATCTGGTACCTGTGAATTCAACACCATCATGATATTTCATCAGAAATAGTATTCCAGAGTCCTATAACTGACAGCTTATACTGATTAACTAAAAGAACAGTCTCACCTAGGACATAGTAGGTCCTACATATGATGGAAACTTAAAGATCTGGACTGGCTGGAACAATGGTAAGCATTTAACAAGGATAACATGTAACTAGTTACAAGCTTTGGATCCAGTGACAAGATGGCAATGATTTAGAAGTGGTTCAGAGGACTATAAACCTGACATAATAGGAAACAGTTGAGGGACCTGAAGATTAAGCCAGTGTGCCTGGCACTATGAAGGTACTCATAAATTCTAAAAAAAAAAAAAAAAGAATATAGAAAATGTGTCATGAAGAATTAAACATTGTAACTGTCCAAAGGGCAGTAAGTTACTAAGAAGGTACAGACTATTTTATATGGCTCCAGAGACTAAGCCTTGGTTCAGTTAGAGGCATATTTTAGTTCCTTAAAGGAAGTAATCTTCTAAAAGGCAGAGAACCCTCTAGAAAACACAGCAACTCAAAACTGGTATGAGTTGCTTTGTGAAATTAGGTTATAAAGATGACCAACCCTCAGGAACCCTTTTGATTTTAGGATGCTCAGATTTTGAGCTGGTCAAAATTCCCAGAATGACACCTTTACTTATTACCCATGTCAAGGCTCTAAATGTTTCCCAAGAAGGAACTGGTTGGTTCACAACACTTAGGAGCCAAAGCATTCAGATCATTATAACAACTCTACTAAGAATTTGTCCGCAGATGTGCTAAGAAATTAATTATAGGAGAAATTCTGAGACTGCCTCAGAAGAGGGAGCCAGTGGTGTTCCACTGGAATCTGGGCATTGAACCAATTCACTTGAAGGCTACACATGTATCTTTTGCTCAAAGAAACAAACTAAAAAGATAGAAAAATTTAATCATTTCACTAAACAAGAGGTCTCTGAAATGCACACACAGGGTATAATAGCAAATAAAGCCTAATGATGATGAAATCCAGAAAATGCAGCCCCAGCCACATCTGAATAATTACTCGGTCAGCATTTACCTGGTTCAGTCTGCTGTATGCCTGTCTGTGTTTTGGTTAATGGAAGTAACAGATTAACAGATAATAAGGTATAATTCCCATCTTTCAAAGGGTCACAGGTTAAAAAAGAGATATCTTCATAGATAATATACTCCGTATTTTGAGCCTATTACTATGCTAGAATAGAGATCTGTACAAAAAGTTATGGGACCACAGTAAGGGTAGGGATGGAATGCGAGACAGATATACAGGGAATATGTCATGTGAGCTAGACCTTGAAGAATGGTTGAGAGTTCACTGTGTAAAAAGAAGATGGGAACATTCTAGCAAAGGGTACAACATATGCAAAGACAAAGAGGTGGGAAAGATCTTGGTATATTTGAAGAAGTTAGTTTGTCAGATATGGATTGCTTAGGGCATAGGATGTGTGAGGAAGTGGTGAATCAACTTCTTGGTATTTTTGCTATGGAAAGGTTCTTTCTAAAGTAGACTTTCAGCAAGCTTAGCAATCACTGATACCCTGAACTAGCTTCCACTGCTGATCCCAGACTGGGCCGTGTCCTTACCATTAAAAATCTAATTGTTATAAGACCTCCATCATCTATCTTGTGAAGGTCATCAAAGCCAGAGTGAACTGGTAATGGACAAAAGAAATGTTTCATGGGGACTTCAAGCTGGTAACAAGCCATCTCATTATTTTGGCCTCCTCCAGGCAGCACTTCTAGGAATGAAATGATTATTATGGAGGTGTTTGCTAGAATCTATACCCAGATTTGCCAGCAATGAGACTCTAATACTGAGAGACCAGAAAAGAGTGCCACATGTGCCAGCCCACCTGGGCAACATTACCTATTTAAGGCCCATGCTTTTCCAAAGAGAAGTCTCCAAATGGCTTCATTCAGGAATCCTTATTGCTGTTATTACAGACCCTTCCTAAAGGGATGAACTTCTGCATTTGTGTGTAGCTTCCTTTTTAAAATGGTTCAAAGCAGTCTTTTTTCTATTGCTAAACCTCTTTTGAAACAGCCAAATCTGTTATTTTTAATTGCACTCAGTTGATTTCATGAACCATAAGGGAAGAACCCTTATGTATAATGTTCATTATCATCCTTCAGCATCCTCAAGCAAACAATCAGGTTGGAAAATGATAAACAGTAGTAGTACAGTGCTGGACATTTACTAAAAGCTTCTAACCACAGCTTGGTTAAGATTGTTTTGAAATGGGGTACTAGAAAAGGATGGCTATCAACCATTAAGACTTCATTTAATATGACACTCTATATTCAACAACAAGAGTCTGTCTTGCTACATAAAAATAAGAAAATTTTAAGACTTGCCTTCGTTACCTTCACCCAAGGTTTCATAAAGACATACACATAGAAGAATGTATTATTATAAGCACTGTTAATTTAACCTATCTTTATTCATGTATAACAAGACAGCTGGTTTGGTTAAAACTTATGAGACAATAATAGAACCCTGTAACTCTAATTGAAATCATGGAGTCTATGCTAAACTTTGTTCAGGATATACATCAACCCACATGGTACCATGACTTTGATCAATTGTGAAATTGTTGTTCCTAGGGTTATGTGATAATAGAACAAAAGAATAATGAAACTTTTATGTTCTATAACTATCAGACATTGAGTCTTCAGCTATAACTTCTCAGGGAACAATAGAGGACTAGTATTACGTCACCTAGCAGAATTCAAACATAGCCTTGACAAAAGGGGTCTCTCTATCAGTATGTCAAAATAATGTTAGCTGAGGAGCTAATGATACTCTGTATGTCAAGAAGAGCTTGGGTTGTTAGACTTTTGTCCAGGTTTGTTTCTGCATAGTTTGTGGAGAACTTGAAGGTGACCATAGTAATTTTCTTTAGCAACATTGGGCTGTATTGTTGACAGCTCCTTATCTACTTTTCCTGCTACCCAACATGACACTTATCAACACTATCATGGAAATACAAAGGCTTCCCTGATCTTACAGCTTTTCCTGATCATGTCAAATACATGCTGTCTACAATTCACATTATTAGTGTTTAATTACAACTAACATAGTACTTCCTTTTCTCTGATTGTTTCTTGTCTTGTTTCTTAGCACTTGTCTTAGTTTTCTGATGATTAACCCCTTTAGCCAGATTGCCTTTGCAGCCAGTCTGAGTGAATGTCTGATGTGGCTTAGGAGCTGCTGAGAAGTGTCCTGTCTCCTAACTACAACTCTACAGTCTACAACTCTAGAGTCTACAACTCTCCCATTGCTCTTTTCCCAACTGCCCCATAAGATTAAAAGGGAAACCTCCTTCTCCAAGGGTACTTTTTATAAAACCCACTTCTATGTCTCCAATCAAGAAAGAGTACTTAAAACCTAAAACAACCCTGAAAGCCCTTTATGTGAGAAAATAGACTAAAATATTTTCTTCCAGTGGTAGAAAACTCAATTCCAGTTTTGCATCATTTGACCCAGACAGCCCCTGCAACTACAGGGAGAGCCTGTCCCTGAAAATTTCAAGTGACCTCTGGGCTTAAATTCAGTCTTCATTAATTTATATCTCCTTCTGAGTGGACAAAAACTAGGAAGACTCTTTCCATTTGATTATTCCGAGGTATACTTTTGGATCTGTAAACTCACCCATCCATCCCTTCCATACTGAACCATGGTAGTACTCACATAGTCCCACACACAGTCATATATGTCCACACGGTCACGCGCATGATCGCATACCCTAATACATGCAGTTACACAACTCCCAGAGCAAAGAGGAGAGACAGGGGGTCCCTGAGAGATGGGAATGCCCTGGAAGAAGAGATTGAGCAATGGGGTAAGATAGAGGATGGAGAAAACTGAGAGAATCCCAGGTTAATAATCTGTACTTTGTTGCTCTTTCCTCTGGATCACTTGAAGGTTTTGAATGGCAGGGACCTCTTCTTTAATGACCTTGAAGTTCCCCACCTTAAATTGTTTCCTGCCTCAGTTCACAGACACTCTGCAGAGGTCTGTGACCTCCTGTGCCTTGGAGAATATTTGAGGAATCAAAATGTTATCCTGCTTTAACAGAACTACTCTTCCAAAATCAGTGCAGGAGACTTGAAGTAAAGGAGCTTGAAGGACTGTTAATGTTATATGGGGATTTAACCTTGTGATTTTCAGGCCATGTAGGTAATACTTAAAAGAACATCTTTCTGCTAAACAAATTATTATCAAGCTCATTCCAGCTGATGTGCCTTTCCTCATCACTTCACAGAAAGGTATCTAATACACTTCAGTATCCCTGATGACAAGGCCTAGCACTGGGCTGTGAGTACAGTTGCTACCCACTAGCCACATGTGACTATTGAGCACTTAAAAGTGACTAATGTAGACTTCTGGCCAAAATGGAGGCATAGGTAGACACACTGTGCCTCCTCACACAACCAAAAGAAGGACAACAACAAATTTAAAAACAAAAAACAACCAAAACTGACAGAAAATCAAAGTGTATGGGAGTCCAACAATCAAGGACTTAAACAAAAAATATTCATCCAGACTGGTAGGAGGGGTGGAGATGGGCAACCGGGCAGAGAGGATTCATGGCAAGGCAGCAGCCGGAGGATCAGGGAAGGAAAGGCAGTGGCTGGCAGAGCAGGCAGTCACACATTTGAGTGTAGATAAATTGGGAGGAACAACTGGGGAGCGAGACAGACTGTGCAACACAGGGTTCCATTACAGGGAAATAAAGCCTCAAGACCTCTGACTGAAAAAACCTGTGAAGGCTGAGGTGGTGGGAAAAACCCCCACCCTCACAGGAGAGTTTGTTGGAGAGACCCACAGGGTCCTAGAACATACACAAAACCACCCACTCAGGAATCAGCACCAGCAGGGCCAATTTTGCTTGTGGGTAGCAGAAGAAGTGACTGAAAGCTGGCACAGAGCTAAGCAATCATCATTGTTCCCTCTCAGATCTCTCTCCGACATACAGCACCACAACGCAGTGACATAACACAGCAAAATGGGTTTCCCCACCCTGATAAACATTGAAGGCTCCGCCCCTTACTATGTAAAAGGCACACTGAGACAAAAAAAAAAAAAGGCCCAAAATGAAAGAACACATCAAAGCTCCAGAAAAAATACAACTAAGTGAGGAAGAGATAGACAACCTATCAGATGCAGACTTCAAAACACTGGTAATCAGGATGCTCACAGAATTGGTTGAGTATGGTTGCAAAATAGAGGGAAAAGTGAAGGCTATGAAAAGTGAAATAAAGGAAAATGTACAGGGAACCAACAGTGATAGAAAGGCAACCAGGTCTCAAATTAATGGTTTGGAGCAGAATGAAGAAATAAACATTCAACCAGAACACTATGAAGAAACAAGAATTTTAAAAAATGAGGAGAGGCTTAGGACACCTCCAGGACATCTTTAAACGTTCCAACATCCACATCATAGGGGTGCCAGAAGGAGAAGAGGAGGAGCAAGAAATTGAAAACTTATTTGAAAACATAATGAAGGAGAACTTCCCCAATCTGGCGAAGGAAATAGACTTCCAGGAAGTCCAGGAAGCCCAGAGAGTCCCAAAGAAGTGGGACGCAAGGAAGCACACACCAAGCAAGGGACATCATTATTTCATTACCCAAGATTAAAGATAAGGAGAGGCATATATGTAATTCTCATATTTCTATTGGACAGCACACACTAGCACTTCGCCTGTCACATAATTGACATTCTATAAATGTTTGTTGAAGGACCAAAAAATCAAACAAACAAAAAAGGCCAGAACCTTAACAAAGGTGGAAAGGAAAGGCTGGGTCATCCCTGGGTTTAACCCAATCCCTTTCTACCTCCTTCTGAGTCTCTAAGAGGAAGAACTTGGGCTACTGGGACTCTTTATGTGACCCTTTGAAGCCCCTTTACTAGCATTAAGTGGATTTAACATTGTGGGGGGAAAACATTCTTAAAAGGAAGGGCTGTGTTCTATGGCTGTTGACTCCTCTGAGATAAAATAAGCTTTAGGGGGGAGCAGCTCAGGTACTGAAACCATAAATAAAAGCTTTAGAAGTTGGGTATGATAGAGTTTATAAAACCATTGCATGGGATTTCATTAATCTTTGGAGACTAAGTAAGACACTCTTGCCCCAGGGAACTTGCTGAAGCATTTGGAAAGAGGAGGTGTGAAGTTATTTAATATAGCCTGATATTTCCAAATTACCAGGCATCACAGTTATGGGAAATAGTGGGAAATGGTGTTAGAAAATATAAGTGTTTTTCATGACATTTAAGCAGAGCAAGAGTCCCCTTTCCTTACAGAAAGTGTAAGTGTCTGGCATACAGTAGAGCTTGGGACTTGATAAATGTTCCCTGAATCAATGAATGAATAGTATCAGAAAAGGATGCAATAGAGTATAGCGGAAAAAGTATAGTATTAATAGTTGGGGAAAATTTGGTTTGGTTACTGGCTCTTCCTTATACCAACTGGCTTAAACTCTCCAGGCCTCAGTTTTTCATCTGTAAAATGGGCCTAATTGTCTATTTCATAAGTTCGTTATGAGGATTTAGTAAGTTAATGCATGTAAAGCACTTATCTCTCTACCTGGCATACAGTAAACACTCAATAATTGGTATCTTTTTAACCCAAGGAGAGTGAAGAAGTCTTCCCAAAGCAATGCTACACATCTTATCACCCAACTGACATCATTTGTCTTAATGTAATTGCTGGTGAGATACTTAGCTGTGAAAAGTGTGAGAGGCCTCAGTGTTGATCTCTTATGGATATCTGAGAGAAAAAAAAAACATGGTTTCAAGCAGGAACCAAGTCTGGAATAGAACTATAAGCCTACAGGCAAATCATCTATCCATCCATCCATCCATCCATCCATCCATCCATCCATCCATCCATCCATGTTAAGCACTGTTCTAGACAATGAGGGCATAACAATAGACAAAACAAAGATTCCTACTGTTATGGAAATTTTTTCTAGTAAAACATTTAAAATATACAGATGATGTATCATACAATTGTATACTTGAAACTTATACAATCATATTAACTAATGTTACCCCAATAAATTTAATAAAAAAGAAAATTGTTCCAATTATTTATATTCCCTGACTTGATTTGGTAACCACTACCTCCAGGGACAGCACTGATCTCTCAAATGGACAATTCTAGGATTCACCTGAGGCCCCCAAAATGTGCTACTTCAACATCTCTGCCACTCTCATACCTAGTCATTCAATTCAGTCCCTCCTTAGTCTCAAATCAATCAAAGGATTTAGAAGTTTCCTGCTCCACATCATATATTTATCTTCACTGCTTTCCCTGCCTGCTACCCACAGAGAGATTACCCTAACATCCTCTAGGAAGCCAAAAGCACTACAGTTGATGATGTACCAATGCCTCAGAAGATAAACAATATCCAGGATACTACCACTGGAAAAGTACAGTATCTCATTTTCTCTACTGCCAGCTTTTCCCTAGGATGTTATCATAGTACAATGAAAAGTAGCATGGAATTTGGCATCAGGATTCAAATTTTAGCTCTGCAGTGTACTGTATAGCTTTGGGCAAACCATGTTAACTCTCTGAGCCTCCACTTACTCACTTGTGAATGGTTGTCTCCCTCACACAGTTATAAGGAATACCTAAAAGGCACAGTGCCTAGCTCACAGTTTGTACTTCAGAAGCATTAGTTCTCTTCTTCCCAAAGTCTTTCCAACCAAGTTGGGTGTTACTTCAGGAACAGTGTGAAAGCTATTCTTTGTTGGACTAGGACTAAAGGCAATTGCCTCTCTGTAGAGGGTTCAAAGTGGCTAGTTTATCAACTGCATTGAGTAATATCAAGTTACTAACATAACTTGAAACTCGCAACAGTGGGAGTATATCCACTATGGAAATCACAATACTACACATACATGCTTTATTTATTTAATTTTCTCTGGAGAGCCAGTTTGCCAGCATACAAAATGCCTTAAAGTCTACCACACAAGGAGAACTCAGGGACAAAGAAAAGGCAATTACTTGTCATTTTGAAATAGAAACCTATCTATAGATTGATCAAAAACTATCATTTTATTAACCAATGTCACCCCCAATAAATTTAATAGAATTTTTAAAAACTGCCAGGAAATGTAACTATCAGTACTTCTATAAAGAATATTTTATGTGACATTTAAAAATTCTTATTGCCCTCAAAATATAAACATCAGCAACATTAGCCACCACGACTATTGTCACAGGGTCAAGTATGTAGCAGGTGTTCAGTAAACATTTGTTAAATTCATAAACCAAGACAAATTATTTGCCACTTTTCTTTTTTTTTAAGATTTTGTATTATTTATTTTTAGAGAGGGAAGGGAGGGAGAAAGAGAGAGAGAGAGAAACATCAATGTGCGGTTGCTGGGGGCTGTTGCCTGCAACCCAGGGATGTGCCCTGACTGGGAATTGAACCTGCGATGCTTTGTTCACAGCCCGTGCTCAATCCACTGAGCTATGCCAGCCAGGGCTATTTTGCCACTTTTCATGAAAGAAATACAACCAACAGTTTCAGAAAAACACCCAGGAAGTAAAAATGCATAATGAGTATAGTCATTGTGTTTTGGGGTATATAGGGTTATAATTAATGATTCAGATGAGTGGTATACAAAATACCTTCTGTTTCAAATACTGGTTTTTCAGCATTTATGGCTAGTTAAGGTCAGTCACTCAAGCAAATTTGGTGCTTTTTAATGTGCCTCAATCATATATCCTCACTGTTCTCAAAAAGGAGTAAAAAGAAACATAGTTGTCTTAGTTTCTCCACCCAGTTACAAACTGAAATAACAGCAGAAATATTTTGATTGCTATTATATATATATATACATATATATATATATTTTGGTTTTAAAATTCTGTGTTTATCAATATTATTTCAGAGTCTTAACAACAAAATTCTAGCTCTTTCCAAAACTGAAAATACAAAAAAAGTATGTTAATATTCTTATAATAATTTTGTAGCCATTTTATAATTTAATACTTAGAATAACTGCATGAGGTAAATATCACTTTAATTAGTAGTAGCAGTTATAGCTTTGGAGGACTGAACACAGAGATATTTTGCTGAATGACATCCTTTTGGTCTGGTCTTATTTGCATAAATCACTCCAGTCTGGCTACCACCACTGAGTGCTAGCTAACCAGAGGTAAGGAACCTGAGCTCTGTTTACAAGGCCTTAGTTCTGATTTATAGAACTGGTGCCCACAATTCTGGGCATAGAGCTAGCCCTCATTTCTACATTGTGCTGAGCTGTTATCCTTACTCCCTGTCAATGTCATCTAGTTCAGGGTATATAATGCTACCTAACCACTTATGTTCAAAGTCAAATTAAGCAGAATAACTTTAAAAAATAAAAATAAAATACTGTGATTAACCAGTATTATCCCAATAAATATATATTTTTTTCTTATGTATTTTTTATTGATTATGCTATTAGTTTTCCCAATTTTCCCCCCTTATGTCCCCTCCACACTGCCCCCCCAACCCTCCAGCATTCCTCCCACTTAGTTCATGTCCATGGGTTATACATATAAGTTCTTTGAGTCCTCTGTTTCCTATACCATTTTTTATCTCTCCCCATCTATTTTATGCCTACTAATTATTCTTGTTCTCCCCTGTACCTTTCAACCCCTATTCCTCCCTTTCCCCTCCCCACTAAAATTCCTCCATATGATGTCCATTTCTCTGATTCTGTTCCTGTTCTGGTTGTTTGCTTGGTTTTTGTTTTCATTGCTTTTCTTTTCCTTTAGGTTCATTTGTTGATAGTGTGAGTTTGTTGTCACTTTACTGTTCATAGTTTTTTATCTTCTTCTATTTCTTAGATAAGTCCCTTTAACATTTCACATAATAAGGGCTTGGTGATGATGAACTCCTTTAATTTGACCTTATCTGGGAAGCACTTTATCTGCCCTTCCATTCTAAATGAAAGCTTTGCTGGATAGAGCAATCTTGGATGTAGGTCCTTGTCTTTCATGACTTCAAATGCTTCTTTCCAGCCCTATTGCCTACAAGGTTTCTTTTGAGAAATCAGCTGATAGCCTTATGGGAACTCTTGTAGGTAACTATCTCCTTTCCTCTTGCTTCTTCTAGGATTCTCTCTTTATATTTAATCTTGGGTAACTTAATGATGATGTGCCTTGGTGCGTTCCTCTTTGGGTTCAACTTCTTTGGGGCTCTCTGGGTTTCCCGAACTTCCTAGAAGCCTATTTCCTTTGCCAGATTGGAGAAATTTTCCTTCATTATTTGTTCAAATATATTTTCAATTTTGTGCTGTTGTTCTTCTCCTTCTGGCACCCCTATAATTTAGATATTGGAATGTTTCAGGTTGTCCCAGAGGTGGGTAAGACTCTCTTCACTTTTTTGAATTCTTGTTTCTTCATTTTGTTCCAGATGGATATTTATTTTTTCCTTTTGTTCTACATCATTGCTTTGAGTCCTGGTTTCCTTCCTGTGACTGTTGGTTCTCTGGATATTTTGCTTTATTTCACTTTGGGTAGCCTTCATTTGTTCCTTCATTTTTTCAATCAAGCTCAATCAGATCTGTGAGCATTTTGATTACCAGGGCTTTTAATTCTCCATCAGGTTGATGATCTCTTCCTTGCTTAGTTCTCTTTCTGAGGTTTTGCTCTGTTCTTTCATTTGGGCCATATTTCTTTGTCTTGGCATACCTGATAAGTTGTAAGGGGGTTGGACCTTAGGTATTCCCCCAGGCAGGGCAACCCTCTTTGCTGCACTGTGGCACTGTCTGTGGGAGAGGGGCCAGAGAGGAAACAGTGCAGCCCACCTGCTCATCTCTACCACACTTTTCATCAGACTCTTGTGTGAGACTGGGAGAGTTTCTCCCACCTTAGCATCTGCCGTAGTCCACAGCCACCTCTAACTCTCTGTATCGCCTTTGGTCAGCCCTGCCCATGAGCCTCAGCCTCAAGGCAGCCAGCTCTGTACCCAAGGTCTGCCACCTTACCAGTTTGGTTGTTATGGTTGATTTTTTCTTTAATTCCTTGGTTGTCAAGAGTTCCATGCAGTTTGATTTTCTGGTACTTCTGGTTGTTTATTGATTTCAGATTCATCGTTATCCTCCTTTTGGTTGTGTGAGGCAATGAAGGGTTTCTACCTATGCCTCCATCTTGGCCAGAACTCCCCAATAAATATATTTTTTAATCCTTAAAAAAAGGATGTGAAAATAAAATAAGCCTCAGGAGAAAAGAGCTTCAAGAGAAAGGTGAGAGCACAAGCCAGAATGGTGGGGAGAAAGAAGTTTGGAAAGAGTAAATGGGCTCAAGGCAAGTGAAACAGTGGAGCACAGAATCCAAAGGAAGAGGTCCATGGTAGGGTACAGAATGAGTAGATGGGGGAAATTAACAAATAGAACAAGGTCCTGAAAAGGTAACAGGAATATAAATTAGAGAGTTATACTTTTTCTGGAAACATATTTTATAATTTAATTTGTTTAGTAATCTTATTCTTTATAAAGTCATCATAATTATTTTCTTAAATCACTGCATTTTAACAACTTTGTTGATATGTAATTTATGTATGATAAAACTCACCCATTTAAAGTGCATGATTTAAGGAACGTTAACATATTTACAGAGTTGTGCAACTATCACCCCAGTCTAATTTTAGATGTCCATTATCAAAAAACAAACAAACAAACAAAATTGTGTCATATGTACTCAATCCCTATTCCGATACTCAGTCCCAGACAACCACCAATTGCTTTGTCTGTACAGATTTTTTAAACATTTCATGTAAACATAATCATAAACATGTAGTCTTATGTGTCTGGCTTCTTTCATTGAGCATAATGTAGTAGAGGTTTGTTCATATGATGGCATGTAAAAGTGCTCTATTTTTTTTTCATTGCTGAAAAATATTCCATTAGATGAATATACCATGTTTTATTTATCCATTCATCATTTGATGGACATTTAGAATATCTGTTTTGGGACTAATGTAAATAAGGATTTATGAACATTCATGTACAAGTTTTGGTATAGACATATGTTTCCATTTGGGTAAATATACCTATTTACCCAAAATAGAAGTGGAATTGCTGAGTTATATATTAATTCTATATTTAACATTTTGTGGAACTGCCAAACTATTTTCCAAAGAACTGCACCATTTTACATTCCCAATAGCAATGTATGAGAGAGTTCCAATTTCTTTACATCCTCACTAACACTAGTGAGTGAAAAATGTAACCTCATTGTGGTTTTGATTTTCATTTCCCTAATGACTAATGAAGTTGAGTATCTATTCATGTGCTTATTGGTCATTTGTATATATTCTTTGGAAAAATATTTATTCAAATTCTTACTCTGCTTTTAATGAGTAATTTGTCTTTCTAGTATTGAGTTGTGAGAGGTCTTTTTATATTCTGAATGCAAGTACTTTATAAGATATATTATTTATAGGTATATTCTCCCAGAGTTTGGGATGACATTTAACTTTCATAATAGCATCTTTTAAAGTAAAAAATTTTTAATTTTTACTAAATCCAGGTTATCATTGTTTCTTTTATCGCTTGTGCTTTGGTGTCAGGTCTAAAATTTTTTGTGTAACCCAAGATTGTGAAGATTTACTCCTATGTTTTCTTCAAAGAGTTTTATAGTTTAAACTCTTATTCTTAGGCCTATTGTGGATTTTGAGTTAATTCTTTGTTTATGTTGTAAGGTTCAGGACCAAATTAATTGCTTGCATATGGGTGTCCTATTGGCTATACACCATTTGGCTCAACACCAATTGTAGTCAATCCTCTTGGCTAAACATCATTTCCTTCCCTCTGAACCTTTTTGGCAATTTTGTCAAAAATCAATTGATCATAAGTGTAATGAGTTATTTCTGGGATCCAAGTGATATCCATTTATGTGTGTCTATCCTTAGGCTAGTATCATACTGACTTGAGTGCTATAGCTTTGTAGTAAATTTTGAAATGGGAAAGTATACATCTTCCAAGTTTAATCCTTTTCAAAATTGCTTTTGGATATTCTGGGTCCCTCGTATTTCCACATGAATTTTTGATCACCTTGTCATTTTCTGCCAAAAAAAAAGGCATCTGAAATTTTGATAGGGATTGCATTGAATCTGCAGACAGATTTGGGGAGTATTGCCATAATAACAATAGTCTTCTAATTCATGAACATGAAATGTTTATTTAGGTTTTATTTCATTGCTTTCACTAATGTTTTATACTTTTTAGAGTATAAGTATTGTACTTGTTTATCAAATACATTCCTAATTATTTTATTTTTTGGTAGTAGTGTGAATGGAATTTTTTTAAATTTCATTTTGAGATTCTTCATTGTTACTGTAAAGGAATACAATTACCTTAAAATGTTAATGTATTCTGAAATCGTGATGAACTTATTGATCAGTTCTATCATTTTTTTAGTAGATTCCTTAAGGTTTTCTATATATAAGGTCATGTCATCTACAAATAAAGACAGATTTACTTTTCTTGTCTAGTCACCCTGACTTGAACCTGCAGTACAATGCTGAATAAAATTGGTAAAGGCAGACATCCTTGTTTTTGTTCCCATTTTAAAGAGAAAGCATTCAGTCTTTCTCTATTTAATACAATGTTATCTGTAGGGTTTTCATAGATGCCCTTTATCAGCTTGGGGTATTCCTTTCTCTTCCCATTTTGTTGAGGATTTTTAAAATCATGAATGAATTGGGTTTTGTTAAATGCTTTCTCTACATCAGGTTCTTTTTGTACTTTATTCTACTAATGCAATGTTTACATTGATTGGTTTTTTAATGTTAATTCAGCCTTGCTTACCTAGAATAAATCCTACGTGGTCAATTTGCAAGTATTTTGTTCTGGATTTTTACATATATATTTATAAGGGATATAGGTTGCTAGTTTGCTTTTTTTATATCTTTGGCTTTGATATCAAGGCATATTGTTACAGATTGAATTGGAATGTGTTCCTTCTTCTATTTTATAGAAGAGTTTGTGAAAGATTGATATTTGTTAACTCTTCTTCATTTTTAACTATATTTTATTGATTATGCTATTATAGTTGTCCTATTTTTTTCTCCCCTTTATCCCTCTCTGCCCTGCACCCTGCCCTCCCACCAGCATTCCTCCACCTTAGTTCATGTCCATGGGTCATACATATAAGTTCTTTGGCTTCTCCACTTCCCATACTATCCTTAACCTCCTAAAATTTTGTGCTTAACATTTATGCTTATTCCCTGTAGCTTTTACCCCTATTCTCCCTCCTCCCCCCCTTATAACACTCTGTGTGATCTCCATTTCTGTGATTCTGTTCCTCTTCTACTTGTTTGCTTAGTTTTTGGTTTTTTTTAGATTCAGTTGTTGATAGTTGTGAGTTTGTTGTCATTTTACTGTTTGTAGTTTTTGATATTTCTTTTTCTTAGATAAGTCCCTTTAACATTTCATATAATAAGGGCTTGGTGATGATGAACTCCTTTAACTTGTCCTTATCTGGCAAGCACTTTATCTGCCCTTCCATTCTAAATGATAACTTTGCTGGATACAGTAATCTTTGATGTAGATCCTTGCCTTTCATGACTCGGAATACTTCTTTCTAGCCTCTTCTTGCCTACAAGATTTCTTTTTAGAGATCAACTGATTGCCTTATGGGCACTCCTTTGTAGGTCACTGTCTCCTTTTCTCTTGCTGCTTTTAAGATTCTCTCTTTACCTTTAATCTCGAGTAACTTAATGATGATGTGCCTTGGTGTGTTTCTCCTTGGATCCAACTTCTTTGGGACTCTCTGAGTGTCCTGGACTTGCACATCTAGTTCTTTCACCAGATGGGGGGAGTTTTCCTTAATTATTTGTTCAAATAAAATTTCAATTTCTTGCTTTACCTCTTCTCCTTCTGACACCCCCATGATTCTGATGTTGGAATGTTTAAAGTTGTCCTGGAGGTTCCTAAGCCTTTCCTCATTTTTTAAAACATTTTTTATTGTTATTCGAGTACAGTTTTCCACCTTTCCACCAACCCCTCTCCACCAGTCCAGTCTTCCCCACCTCCCTCCTCTGTTTTCACCCCCCTTGTTATTGTCCATTTGTCCATTATAATTGTTCCTGCAAACCCTTCACCCCTTTCCCCTATAATTCCCTCCCCTCTCCCCTCTGGTCACGGTCACTGTCATGTTTTTGAATTCTTGTTTCTTGATTCTGTTCTGGTTGGATGTTTATTTCTTCCCTTTGTTCCAAATCATTGATTTGAGTCCCAGTTTCCTTTTCTTCACTGTTAGTTCCCTGTATATTTTCCTCTATTTCACTTTGTATAGCTTTCATTTTTCCCTTTACTTTGTGACTATACTCAATCAATTCTGTGAATATCCTGATTACCAGTGTTTTGAACTCTGCATCTGATAGGTTGGCTATCTCCTCATTGATTAGTTCTTTTTCTGGAGTTTTGATCTAGTCTTTCATTTGGGCCTTTTTTGTTTTGTTTTGTTTTGTTTTGTTTTGTCTTGTTTTGTTTTGTTTTGTCTCAGAGGGCCTGTTACATAGTAAGGGGCAGAGCCTTAGGTGCTCACCAGGGCAGGGCAACCCACATGGCTGTGTTGTGGCACTGTGTATTGGGGAGAGGTCTGAGAGGGAACAATGCCACTTGCTCAGCTCTCAGCTGGCTTTCATTCACTTCCTCTGCTACCCACAAGCAAATTGGGCCCTTTCGGTGCTGATTCCCAAGTGGGTGGGTTTTGTATGTTCTAGGACCCTGTGGGTCTCTCCAACAAATGTTCATGTGAGGCTGGGAGTTTCTCCCACAACCACAATTCCCACAGGTTTTTACAGCCTGAGGTTTGAAGGATTTATTTCCCTGCATTGGAGCCCTGGGTTGTGCCATCTGTCTAGCTCCCCAGTTGTTCCTTCCAGTTTATCTGCATGCAAATGTGAGACCACCCTATCCACCAGCTGCCACCTTGTTGCACTTCCTCTCTGCCCCAGCTGCCCATCTCCACCTCTTCTACCAGTGTGAATGAATATTTCTTCTTTAACTCCTCAGTTGTCCTAGGATTTTAATTCCATATAGTTCAATGTTCTGGCAATTCTGGTTATTTTTTGTTTTTAAATTTCCTGTTGCCATTCTTTCAGTTGTGTAAGGAGGCAAAGTGTATCTACCTATGCCTCCATCTTGGCCAGAAGTAGTTTTGGCAATTTTTATTTTTCAAACAGTGTGTCCATTTTGTCTATCATGTAATTTGTTGGTATATAGCTGTTCATAGTTTTCCCTTACACTTTATTTACTATCTACTTTTCTATAAGTTCATTAGTAATGTCCCCTCATCATTCTTGATATAAGTAATTTCAAGCTTCTTTTTTAAAATCAGTATATTTAAAGCTTTGTCCATTGTTATGGGCTTAATTGTGTCCAACCAAAATCTGTATGTTGAAGCCCTAACTCCCAAGTACCTCACAATGTGACTGAATCTGGAGATAAGGCCTATAAAAAGGTAATTAAGAGTGGAGTCTAATCCATACTAACTGTTGCCCTTATAATAACAGGGAATTTGGACACAAAAGAGACAATAGGCATATGCAAGTACACAGAAGACCATGTGAGAATGTAGTAATTAGGAGGCCATCTGAAAGCCAAAGAGAAAAGTCTCAGGAGAAACCAAGCCTGTTGACTCCTTGATCTTTGACTTCTAGCCTTCAGATCTGTGAGAAAATAAATTTCTGTTGTTTATGCTGTCTAGCACATGCTATTTTGTTATGGCAGCCCTCGCAAACTAATATGTATTTTTTTAAAAATCTTTTCAAGGAACTGACTATTTTGGTCTTATTAATTTTTTGTTGTGTTCTGTTTTCTATTTGATTTATTTCTACTCTAAGCATTACAATTTCTTTCCTTATGCTTGCTTTGTATTTCCTTTGTGCTTAATTCCTAGTTTCTACAGACTCATAAACATAGAGTGGACTGGTAGTGGCCTAAGGGGAGGGATTGTATGAAAGAGGTGAAGAGATTAAGTATTACAAATTTGTAGTTACAAAATAGTTACAGGGATGTAAAGTACAGGATATAGAATATAGTCAGTAATATTATAATAACTATGTATGGTGCCAAGTGGGTACTAGAAATATTGGAGGGCACACTTTGTAAAGTATGTGATTGTCTAACCACTGTGCTGCACACCTGAAACTAATACAAAATAACACTGAATGTAAACTGTAATTGAAAAATAAAGAAAAAGAAAAAAATCCTAATTTCTAAAGGAGGAAGTTTAGGCTATTGATTTGAGATTTTTCTTTTTAACATAGGCATTTATAGCTCTCAGTTTCCTTCTAACTACAGTTTTAGCTGCATCTCATAAATTCTGATATGCTGTGCTTTTGTTTTCACTCATTTCAAAGACTTTTTATTATTTATTTTTTAATTTGAAATTGTAAAATATTTTTTAATTATTGTTCAGTTACAGTTGTCCTCATTTTCCCATTACTCTCCCCTGCTCTACCCACACCCCACCTCCCACATTCAATCTTCCCCACCCAGTGTCTCTGTCCATGGGTCCTTTATACATGTTCTTTGACTTGACCCTTCCCTTCTATTATTTATTCATTTTTCATCACCATTTATCCCCGCTATATCTTCTTACCACCTCCAACCACCCCTTCCCCCACAACCACCAAACTGTAGTCCATGTCCATGAGTTCCTTCTCTTTCTTTTTTTCTCTCAATCTTTCCACCCACCCAATTCCCCCCTCCACCAAGAGCTGTCACTCTGCTCTCTGTCTGTTTCTATATTGCTTGTGAGTTCAGTTTGTTTATTAGATTACATATATGAGTGAAATCATATGGTACTTGTCTTTCTCTAATCTGACTGGCTTATTTCACTATTTTCTCCTGTGATTTACCCTTTGACCCACTGGTTATTTAGAAGGGTATTGTTTAATTTACATGTATTTTTGAATTTCCCAATTTTTCATCTGCTGTTGGTTTCTAATTTAATTCAATTGTAGTCTGTGAGTGAACTTTGTATGCTTTCTATTTTTTAAAAGTTTGTTAAGACTTGATTTATAGCCTAACATATAATCTATTCTGTAAAATATTCCATATACACTTAAGAAGAATGTGTACCCTGTTGTTGGGTGGAATTGTCTGCAAATGTCTGTTAGGTCTAGTTGGTTTATCTACTTATTCAAGTCTTCTATTTCCTTGTTGATTTTCTAATTATTTTATACATTATTGAAACCAAGATATTAAAGCCTCTAACCATTTTTGTCTATTTGTCAATTCTGTTGATTTTTGCTTCATGTATTTTCTGGCCCTGCCATTAAGTGCATTAATGTCTCTTATAATTGTTATGTCTTCCTGATGAACTCAGCTTTTTATAAATATAAAATATCCCTTTCTATCTCTAATAACTTTTTCTTAATGTCTATTTTGTCTATTATTAGTGTAGCTACTCCTGCTCTCTTCTAGTTGTAGTTTCCATTATATATTTTTCCATTGTTTTATTATCAACTTATTTATATTTTTGAGTTGAAGATATATCTCTTTTAGACAGCATATAGTTAGATCTCAGGTTTTTTTACAATGTGCAATTATATGCCCTTTCATTGGATTATATAGTTCATTCACATTTAACATTATTATTAATATAATTGAATTAACATGTGCCATTTTGCTTTTTGTTTTCCATATTTCACATTACATGTCTTTCTATTTCTCTGTTGTTTCTTTATTTCCTTGTTTTGTTGTAAATGGATAATTTCTAATGTATCATTTTAATTCTTTATTTAATTTTAACTCTATTTTAAAAGTTTCTTATTTGTTGCTCTAGGGGTTACAATATGCAATAATTTATTAATCTATATCAATCTTATATTAACTTAATTCCAGTAAGACACAACATATGTGCTCCACTAGAGCTCCATTCCATCCTTCCTCCTTTGTATTATGTTCATATATATTATGCCTATATATATTACAAACCCAACAATACAGCATTCTAATTGTTGCTTTAAGCAATCATGTGTTTTATGAATAAACTAGGAAAAGGAAAGAGAAAACTATAGTTTTTTAATTAGTAATTATTTGTTGAAATTATTATTCTTGATCATATTATTTACCATTTATGATACTCTTTGTTCTTCCTGTGGATCTGAGGTACTACTAGATGTCACCTTCTTGCTCCACTATCACTTCCTTCCCTCCTGCCTACCCTGTGCTGTCATTGTTAAGTATATCTCCATATGCTACAGGTCCAAAAATTCAATTATACAGATATTTTGTGCTGTTTTCAAAAATCAATTAAAATTAGCTTGTTTATATTAAATTTCTTTAAAGAAATTGGTGTCTGTTGACAGCAGAGCTTTTGCTCTTTTCAAGTCTTAAATTGTTTCAGTTGCAAAATAAATTAGAGACAAAAAAATGGCCCAAATGAAAGAACAGATCAAAGCTCCAGAAAAAATACAACTAAGCAACGAAGAGATAGCCAACCTATCAGATGCACAGTTCAAAGCACTGGTGATCAGGATGCTCACAGAATTGGTTGAATATGATTGCAAATTAGAGGAAAAATGAAGGCTATGAAAAGTGAAATAAATCAAAACATACAGGGAACCAACAGTGATGGGAAGGCAACCAGGACTCAAATCAATAATTTGGAGCAGAAGGAAGAAATAAACATTCAACCAGAACACTATGAAGAAACAAGAATTCAAAAAAAAAAATGAGGAGAGGCTTAGGAACCTCTGGGACAACATTAAATGTTCCAACATCCATATCATAGGGGTGCCAGAAGGAGAGGAGGTAGAGCAAGAAATTGAAAACTTATTTGAAAAAATAATGAAGGAGAACTTCCCCCATCTGGCAAAGGAAATAGACTTCCAGGAAGTTCAGGAAGCTCAGAGAGTCCCAAGAAGTTGGACACAGGGAGGAACATACCACGGCACATCATAATTACATTACCCAAGATTAAAGAGAAGGAAAGAATCTTAAAAGCTGCAAGAGGAAAAGGAGGCACTTACCTACAAAGGAGTTCCCATCAGACTGTCAGCTGATTTCTCAAAAGAAACCTTGCAGACAAGAAGGGGCTGGAAAGAAGTATTCCAAGTCATGAAAGGCAAGGATCTACATCCAAGATTACTCTATGCAGCAAAGCTATCATTTAGAATAGAAGGACAGATAAAGTGCTTCCCAGATAAATTCAAGTTAAAGGAGTTCATCATCACCAAGCCCTTATTATATGAAATGTTAGAGGGACTTATCTAAGAAAAAGAAGAATAAAATATGAATAGTAAATGATGACAAACTCACAGCTATTAACAACCAAACCCAAACAGACAAAACAAAAACAAACTAAGCAAACAACAAGAACAGGAACAGAATCACCAAAAAGGAGATCACATGGAGGGTTATCAGTGAGGGAGTTAGAGGGAGAGATAAGGGGAAAAGGTATAGAGAATAAGTAGGTTAAATGGTAGGTAGAAAATAAACAGAGGGAGGTTAAGAATAGTATAGCAAATGTAGAAGCCAAAGAAATTGTATGTACGACCCATGGACATGAACTAAATAAGGGCAATGTGGGTGGGAGGGGGTGTGCAGGGCATAGGGGAATAGAGGAGAGGAATGGAACAACTGTGACAGCATAATCAATAAAATATATTAATTTTTTTAAAAGCAAGAAAAAATTAAAAAGAAATTACAATGAAAAAGAAACAAAGAGAAGAAACATGTAATTATATTCTCTTTTATAGTTACATAATTATCTTTACCAGCCCTCTGTTTTTCTCATGTAGATTTGAATTACTGTATGGTGTTCCTTCCTTTCTGCCTAAACAACTTCCTTTAACATTTCTTTGAAGGGGAGTCTGTTTTCAATGAATTCTCTCTATCTTTGTTTACCAGGGAATATTTTTATTTTGCCTACATCTTTAAAAGAGTTTTACTGGATATAAGATTCTTGTTGGGTATATTTTTTTCCTTTAAGTACTTTGAATATGTCATCCCTCTGCCTTGTGACCTACATTTTTCTTTTTTTTAAATATTTTTCATTGATTATGCTATTACAGTTGTCCCATTTCTCCCCTTTATTTCTCTCTACCTTGCACACCCCCTCCCACCCACATTCCCCCACTTTAGTTCATGTCCATGTGTCATACATGTAAGTTCTTTGGCTTGTACATTTCCTATACTATTCTTACCCTCCCTGTCTATTTTCTACCTACCGTCTATGCTACTTATTCTCTGTACCTTTTCCCCCTTTCTCCCACTCCCCTATTGATAACCCTCCATGTGATCTCTATTTCTGTGGTTCTGTTCCTATTCTAGTTGTTGGCTTAGTTTTTTTGTTTGTGTTTTAAGTGTGGTTGTTAATAATTGTGAGTTTGCTGTCATTTTTCTGTACATACTTTTTATCTTCTTTTTCTTAGATAAGTCCCTTTAACATTTCATGAAATGAGGGCTTGGTGATGATGAACTCCTTTAACTTGACCTTATCTGAGAAGCACTTTCTCTGCCCTTCCATTCTAAATGATAGCTTTGCTGGATAGAGTCATCTTGGATGTAGGTCCTTGCCCTTCATGACTTGGAATACTTTTTTCCAGCCCCTTCTTGCCTGTAAGGTCTCTTTTAAGAAATCAGCTGACAGTCTGATGGGAACTCCCTTGTAGGTAACTGCCTCCTTTTCTCCTGCTGATTCTAGGATTCTCTCCTTATTTTTAATCTTGGCTAATGTAATTATGGTGGGCCTTTGTGTGTTCCTCCCTGGGTCCAACTTCTTTGGGACTCTCAGAGCTTCCTGATCTTCCTCAAAGTCTATGTCCTTTAGCAGATTGGGGAAGTTCTCCTTCATCATTTTTACAAATAAGTTTTCAATTTCTTGCTCTTCCTCCTCTCCTTCTGGAACCCCTATGATTTAGATGTTGGGACATTTAAAGATGTTCTGGAGGTTTCTAAACATCTCCTCATTTTTTTTAAATTCTTATTTCTTTATTCTTTTCTGATTGGATGTTTCTTTCTTCCTTCTAGTCCACACCATTGATTTGAGTCCCAGTTTCTTTCCCATTACTATTGGTTCCCTGTACATTTTCCTTTATTTCGCTTAGCGTTGCCTTCATTTTTTCATCTAATTAATGACCAAATTTGACCAATTCTGCGAACATCCTGATTACCAGTGTTTTGAACTGTACATCTGATAGGTTTGGTACCTCTTTGTTGCTTAGTTGTACTTTTTCTGGAGCTTTGATCTGTTCTTTTATTTGGGCCACTTTTTTTTTGTCTTTGCATACCTCTTACATATGAGGGGCAGGGCCTTAGGTATTCACTAGGGTGGTTTAACCCACGTCGCTGCGTTGTGATGTTATATGTGGCAAACGAGTCTGAGAGGGAACAATGGCACTCACTCTACTCTCTGCTAGATTTCAGTCACTTCCCCCACTATCCACAAGTAAAATGGGCCCTTCTAGTGCTGATTCCCATGTGGGTGGGTTTGTGTTTGTTCTAGGACCCTGTGGGTTTCTCGAAGAAACTCTCCTGTGAGGCTAGGAGTTTCTCCTGGTACCTCAACCCCCACAGGTGTTTTCAATGAGTGGTTTGAGGCTTTGTTTCCCTGCTCTGGGTCCCTTGTTTTGCCTGTTTTACCCAATAGTGTTTACCTGTTTTAACACTACCCAATTTTGCCTGTTTTATCTGCACTTAAATGTGGGACCACCCGATCCACCAACTGCCTTGCACACCACACCCATTCTACAATCTTCAGACTCGCTGGGTCTACCAGCCACTACCCTGCATGCCCAAGTCTGCCAGCTGCTGCCTTGCCACGAGTTCTCTCTGCCCTGGCTGCCTGACTCTGCCCCTCCTACTGGTATGGATGAATGTGTCTTCTTTAACTCCTTGGTTGTCGGACTTCCATACAATTTGATTTTCTGTCACTTCTGGTTGTTTTTTTAAAATTGCTGTTGTCCTTCTTTCGTGGTGTGAGGAGGCACAGTGTGTCTACCTATGCCTCCATCTTGGCCGGAAGTTCCATTTTTCTAATGTGAAGTCAGCTATTTCTCTTATAGAGGTTCATTTATATATGATGACTCATTTTTTTTTCATGTTGCTCCCATGATTTTCCTTTTGGCTTTTAACATTTTAACTATAATATGCCTAGGTATAGATCTTGGAGATTTCAGCAGGTGTAAATTAACATTTTTCATCATGTTTTGGAAGCTTTTCCTGATTATATCTTCATTTTCTTTTCTACCCCATTCACTTTCTCCTCTCCTTCTGGTACTCCCATTATGTGTATGTTGGTGTACTTAATAATGCCACATACATCTCTGTTCACTTTATTTTTCTCATGTTCTTCAAAATGTATAATCTGTATTTATCTTCAAGTCTGCTAGTTCTTTGTTCATCCAGCCTAATTCTACTGTTGAGACCTTCTAGTAAATTTTTCATTTCAGTTATTCTACTTTCCAACTCCATAATTTTCATTATTTTATTTTTATATAATTTCTAAACCTTCACTGATTTTCTTTCTTTAATGACTCATTGTTATTATATCTTCCTTTCATCATTTGTAAAACTGGCTTATTTAGTGCTTTGAACATATTTATAACATCTGTTTTGTAGTGTTTGTTTTTACCTGCTAAGTACATCGTGTGGCCCTCATCAAAGATAGTCTCTCTGGTTTGTTTTTTACCCTTTACAATGGTCACAGTATTCTGTTTCTTTGCATGAGTTGAAATTTTTGTTGAAAACAGAGCATTATACATAATACATTGTAGCAACTCTAGATTCTGATTACTTCCACCATCACCACCACCACCATAAGCCTAGTTGTCTGGTTGCTTTCCTGAATTAATTTCTGTGAAGACTAATTTTTCTGCATTGTGCAATCTCCATTGTTACTACTTAGTTTTTCCTCACTGAATTTTTAAAATATACCTCAGAGTTGCTCCTGGGTTGGGATAACAATGTTCAGATAATGATTGGCCAAAAGTTGTGCTTATGCCCCTTGAGCCAGTAAGACTTCAGAACTTGATTATGGATCTCTGTACAGCTTAGGAAATGCTTTTATGTGAGTGCCATGTTCAAGCAGTGACTAGTAGCTCTCAACTGCCCACTCTGGTTGCTTTTCAGTGAATGCAATGTAGCATATGTGCACAGCCTTCCTGACCCTCAGGTGTAAGTGTGTTCTTAACAAGGCTCCTTTTTTTAAAGCTGTCTCTCTCTGGTTCTATCACATTTCTAACTGGTCTGCCATTTCATGTGTTGCTCCTTGTTTAATGGAACTATGAGCCTCATACTAGTTTCTGAATACAAAGATCTCTGTTGTTTTTGACAACACCTTTAGGAATGAGTTGTCTCATGCTCTGTTCCAAATAAAATCACCTGCTGATCCTCTAGTCTTACCTAACCCCTTTAATGGAATTCCTGTACTAATTTATGGAAGTATGGGTGTGGTTATAGCCAGATTCTCCCTGAGTGATACCTCTATCCTACTAGCAGGAGCTGGAAGGTGGGCATGGTAGTCCCCCACCTTCTTGGTATAATCCTCCTTGTATGAAATCCCCACCCTATGAGCAGGACCTGGAAGAGGTTGGTAGCCTGTGGTCTTATGAGCTTGCTTCTCCTGGCAGTGAATATCTGCCCCACACATGGAAACTAGGGTGGGGGTAGTCTTATTTTCCATGGCAGTCCAAAATAGAGCTTCCACAACATGAAGCTAAGAGTGTGGGAAGAGAGATGGCTGCAGCATTTCCTCCTCCTAATCCCCCAGGGTGAAACCACAGTCCTATAACTGGGGGCTGGTGGTAAGGGAGCCCAGTGCTCTGGGCTATACCTGACCACAGTAATGCATCTATAGCATGGAGCTGGGTGATGGACAGGTCACATCTAGACTTCCATTGTTTTTATTGATACTTGGTCGATTTCCTTGAAAATGCCTCTGAACATATCGAATCCCCTAGGTCAGTATCTAGAGACTTTAAATGATTGGATTTTGATAATTTTCACTAGTTAAGTGGTTGTTTCCCTGGGAAGAATTGGTCAAGCTTTTCACACAGCCTTTCTGGAAGTTGTGTTCCAAAGCTACTAATTTTTTTCTTTAACTTTAAACTTTTTAATGAAATATGTACACATTTTAAAATTGTTGTTCAAGTATAGTTGTCTCCTGATTAAGCTTTTCTTGACCTCTTGAAAACAATTCATTTTCAAATTTTCAGATGGCTGGAGCCCAGTTACCAATGGTTTAATTTCTACACTGTAGTCTTCATGCCCACAACAAGAAAGAGAATACTTCACAAGTTTATTAAGTGTACGTTCATGTGAGCAGCCACACTCAAGGTAATTTTGTGTCTAGTACATACTGGCCCTTCATTTTTCCAGCAGAAGGTGGGTATGAGCTGTTTTTCCATAACCAAATCTTCTTGATACCTGAATTTTATTCTTCAAGCATCAGACACTTCATTTAACCATTTTGAGGTACTTACTCTGAATAACTTAGGAAAAAGGCAGGTGATCCTAACTATTGTACTTGAAACAAAGAATGAAAGATTGCTTTAAAAAGGGCCATTTGCAATATCTGAAAGATATCACAAACCCTATCAATTATAGGGATGTATCAGACATGTTAATAGACACTGTAAAGGGTAGACTTCATCCTGCCAAAGAGCCCAAATATCAAAATGGTACACATGTTTACCTCACTCACATTTCAGAGAACAGTCTAGCAAACAGATATCAGCCTTCCAAGTGAAATGGACTGGCCTAAAAATCCACTCTGAAATAGCACTGTCATATCCCTAAACCTTTTCCATGCCAAAACAAAGGAAAAATCAATGCCTCCTGTTGACATTTAAGGTCCACCTAAAACTGGCCCCAATTTAACTTTCCAATCTCAATTTCTACTGTTCCTCAATTTGCAGCTTTCTCCAACTGCATCATTTTCCCTTTCTTCTACCTCCTCCCAGTGTGTTTCCTGTCATCTGAGCCTTTCTTAAATGTTATGGGCACCTTGAGGCATTACCTTGTCTCAAGTAGATTCTCTCACTTTTTTAGAGTCCTGCAGTTTCTTGCTTTTCACTTCTCTAATGATTCCTATCATAGTCTTCCTTGTGTTTTGTTATAATTATTTAAATTATAACCTTATTGCTGCCACTGCCACCCTTCCCCTCTTCAAAGAAAGAGGGAGAGATAGAGACACACACAGGATCACACACTGGGACAGCACAGTCTTTACCACATTAAAAAAACTTTTTTGTGGTACTTAGCACAGTGTTTAGCACATAGGAGGAGTTCAAGTAATATTTGCAAAATGAATTGCTAAAACATTTGGCTATCAGTATGGATATTTTACTTTAGACCCATACCTCATACCATACACTTCAATAAATTCCAGATGGGTCCAAGAATTAAACACAAAAAAGAAAAAATACCCTGGGGGAGTGCAGAGGACAGAATTACATATTTGTCCCAGCTGTGGAGGAGTGGTAAATTTCTGAATATTGAAAAATGAAAGAAACATCAGAGACAGAATGGATGGATTTGAATATATAAATGTGAAAAAGAACACTTTTGCATAGTGAAATATAATAAAGCACATACAAAATGAAAGCAACAAAATTGGAAAAATATGTAACAAACATAAATGATAAGATTGAACTATCCAAAATATAATGGATAGATAAAAATATAGAAAGTCAGTTGATATTTCTTGGTAAGTGTTTGCAGAAAATGAATAAAGAAATAGATGGCAAACCATGATATTAAGAAATGTAAAGCCTCATTAAGTAAATAAATAACAATTAAAACAAATGGATAGTATACTTACATGTCCATTACACTGGCAAACATATTTAAAATTATAACATTCAGTGTTGCAGGGCTGTGAGAAAATGGGTGTACTTATATAATTTAATCTTTTGGGAGTACAATCAGGCAACATGTAACAACAACTACAAACCAAGCTCATACTTTTTGACCTGGTTATTATACTTTTGGTAAGATTCAAGAAAGCAATAATTCTAAACAGTAAAAAATGCAATTTGTACAGAAATCATTCACTAGCCCCAACCTAACTTTGAAAAATTTAAGTGAACTTAAATTCCCAATAATAATAATAATAATAATATAATGGCTAAGCAAAATCTGGCATATCAATACTACAGAATACAACAATCTCATATTTTTGGGTGGAAGGCTATCTACCTGTTCTGCATTTCTAGGTCTTTCCTTTTGTGGTCTCTCCCCACCCCAGTTGTTTAGTACACAACTGTCATTGTGCTTATTTTCTAAGTTAAACTACCTCTTGAAACCTATACAACCTGCTATCCTCAATTCAAGTTTACTGCTTGTATTCTGCTATAACTGAAGGAACAATAGGCTTCCATTAAATTAAGACTCCGTGGGTCTCTCTGAAGTCAAGACATAAGGTCCTCTTCCCCTGTGACATAGGCTTTGTGGCAGCTGTTTCAAAGCCTTCTTTTTTAAAATTATTACTGGGGTCCAGTCTATGTTATGAGTTTCAGGATAAGTGAGACATTGCTGAAAATGGTTTTGCCTTAATTATAGGCCCTTAGTAAAACTGTTTGCATTTCATGAACACTAACGTTTTTGAACAAAACTCTTCTAGTTCACATTAGAAATATTTTCATATGGAAACACCTCTGATAAAGAAAAATAACCTTAAACTATAAATTATAAGTCTTCAGAATACATGTGGCCCTGTACTAAAAGCAACTTGGGGACAAATAATAGCAAATTTATTTATTAGAGTCATACTCATATGCCTATTATCAACTATAATACATTTCTTCAAACATAGGTTTCTTTGATTTTGTACAGATCACTACTGCTTTGAAATAATAGATAGTGTGCTAGAATTACATGAATATGTGAAAGTTACAGACTTACATTTCTCATCAAGAACCCAATCTCAAACATTTCTCACCAAGCAAACATTCTCAAACTTATTTTTTAAAAACAAAATGTCAGTTTGTGTAAGTTATAGGTTTGACTGAAGGCCACCCATGATTAGCCTGAAAGTCTGATATCAATGCAGGGCCAAAATCCAGACACTAACATAAACTTATTAGAGCCTTTTTGTAAAAGACCCAGATGCCAGCCCTATCAAAATACTCAGTAGATACATTAAAGACAATCAGAATAAACAGAAATAAGAACATTTTGGGTGGGAAAAGTGATTGTTGACAATGTTAAAAGAGAATAATATCTTTATTTTGAGCAGTAAAACCAAGAAAACAAAACACTCAGAAGAAATTTAAGCAGTGAAAACTTGGCTGTGATGATAAGAAGATAAAAAAATATGAAGAATTTCCTACCTTGAGTCTGTTCCCTGCATGGAGCTAAAGGTATTAATTATGCTTGTGTGAGGTTGTAAACAACAATCCTCCTACTTCTGAAAGGAATCCCTGAAGAGGAGGCATTCTTTGATTTTGGTTATTCTGCAAATCACTATATTTTGTATATTTCTTAAAAATAGTATTACTGAATCTATAAATCTTTTTCTGTACCTATAAACATGAGCTGCTTAGTTCTTTGTTCAGCAACAAACTGTGCACACTCTTAAATAAATTTTAATGGATCGAAAGATTTCCATATATTGAGCTTCTGAACTAAAAATGTAATTCAGGGTGATCAGCAGGAAAGGAAGACAAATACCATATGATCTCACCTTTAACAGGACATAATCAACAAAACAAACAAATAAACAAAATATAACCAAAGACACTGAACAAGCTGACAGAAACCAGAGGGGAGAAGGGAAGGAATTCCAGGGGAAAAGGGGAAGGGTTTGCAGGAACAAGTATAAAGGACTCATGGACAATAACAAGGGGGGTGGAAATGGGAGGGAGGTGGGGAGGGCTGGGGGTGGGATGGGCTGGGGGTAAAAGGCAGAAAACTGTATTTGAACAACTAAAATTTAAAAAAAATTAAAAACTAAAAAAAAAAAGAAGAGCTCATGGAACCACAGAATCAAAAGCTACTTTTAGAATCCAAATCTGATGTCTGGTACCAAGACTGTGGTACAGATTTACATGAATTAAGTTGGAAGGTTGATAGCTTTCTTATTACCAAAGTTGGGTTTCTTGAACTCTTAGGGCACTGGAAGAGAATATTTGGACAACAATCATACCAACAGAAGGCCAGGAGTGAGACCTACTGAAGATATTGGCTGAGCCATTTCCTGAGCGTATCAGACAGGAATGATTTCAATTATTGTTACTTAATAGGCTAGATACTCTGTCTTGCCCTAGCCTCACTATGTTCATCCTTTCAAAACAAAGAGGATGATGGAAAGAAGAGAGGAAGGGGGGAGGGAAGCAAGCAGAGAGAGGGGGAGAGAAAAAGGGAAGAGCATTACAATTAAGTCTAAGAAAGAATTAACAACTATAAGAAATAAAGGTTACTTTTGCATAAAATAAAAATATAAAAGGTCAGTGTTCGGGAAATGTTAACAGACTAGCTCAGTTACTCTCAGTTCATAGGCCTGAGTCATTAGGCTTAGCAGGCCCAGGGAATAGTACTATAGCTTTGTCACTTGCTTTTTTATGAGGCATATCTATGCTGGTGGCAGCTAGCAGACTGGCAAGACCATAAACTGGCATGCCCTCAGGTCATAAACTAATTATGGCACAATCATTCACTTGTTCTAGCCATTCTGCCAACTACTTCATGAGTAGGGAGGGTGGGACCCTTGTCTAAGGTCAGCTCTGGAAACAAGACCTCCCGGGCTTAAGTCTTCCTTCCTGAGAGGTTATGTGGCCTCTATAGGGCCATCAACAGTCTCAGTAAGCCTAGCAGTCTATCGTTTTGCCTTAATAATCCATTCACTATTTATTAAGTGTCTGTGTTATATAAGACACAAAGAGAAAATGAAAAAACAAGGGAAAATACACATACAAAGGGCTTAGAGTCTAGAGGGGATGGAAAACACAAAAAACATCCAAAACTGTCACATGTTTTAAGCCCAACTGCACATCTCAATCCCCACACTTTCCTAAATAGAAGAGGTCTTCTGGCCAAGATAGAGGCATATGTAGATACACTGTGACTCCTCGCACAAACAAAAGAAGTACAACAACAAATTTAAAAACCAAAAACAACCAGAAATGACATAAAATTGAACTGTATGGAAGTCTAACAACCAAGGAGTTAAAGAAGAAACATTCATCCAGACTAGTAGGAGGGGCAAAGACAGGCAGAAGGGGCAGAGAGGACTGGTGGCAAGACAGTGGCTGGAGGACCAGGGCAGGCAAGGCCGCACTGGTGGACCAGGCAAAGTGGTGGCTGGTAGAGCAGCAGTCACACATTTGTGTGCAGTATAACTGGGAGGAACAACTGGGGAGCAAGATAGACCAAGCAACCCAGGGTTCCAGTACCAGGAAATAAAGCCTCAAAACCTCTGAAAAGATCTGTAGGGGTTGAGTCAGTGGGAGAAACTCCTAGACTCACAAGAAAGTTTGTTCGAGAGACCCACAGGGTCCCAGGACAGACACAAACCCACCCAACCCAGAATCAGCACCAGAAGGGCCCCATTTGCTTGCAGGTAGAGGAGGAGGTGACTGAAAGCTGGCAGAGAGCTGAGCAAGTGGCATTGTTCCCTCTCAGGCCCCTCCCCCACATACTGTGCCACAACGCATAGATGTGAGTTGCCCTATCCTGGAGAATACCTAAGGACCCACCCCTTATTATGTAACTGGTGCACTGAGAAAAAAAAAACATGGCTCAAATGAAAGAACAAATAAAAGCTCCAGAAAAAATACAACTGAGCGACGAAGAGATAGCCAACCTATCAGGTACACAGTTTAAAACACTGGTAATTGGGATGCTCACAGAAATGGTTCAGTATGGTTGCAAAATAGAGGAAAAACTGAAAACTATGAAAAGTGAAATAAAGCAAAATGTACAGGGAACCAACAGTGATGGGAAGAAAACCAGGACTCAAATCAATGGTTTAGAGCAGAATGAAGAAATAAACATTCAACCAGAACAGAATGAAGAAACAAGAATTCAAAAAAAAAAAAAAAAACTGAGGAGAGGCTCAGAAACCTCTGGGACAACTGTAAACATTCCAACATCTGAATCATGGGGGTGCCGGAAGGAGAAAAGGAAGAGCAAGAAATTGAAAGCTTATTTGAAGAAATAGTGGAGAACTTCCCCAATCTGGCAAAGGAAATAGACTTCCAGGAAGTCCAGGAAGCTCAGAGAGTCCCAAAGAAGTGAAACCCAAGGAAGAACTCACCAAGGCACATCATAATTAAATTCCCCAAGGAGAGAATCTTAAAAGCTGCAAGAGAAAAAGAGATAGTTACCTACAAAGGAGTGCCCGTAAGGCTATCAGCTGGTTTCTCAAAAGAAACCTTACAGGCAAGAAGGGGCTGGAAAGAAGGATTCCAAGTCGTGAAAGGCAAGGACCTACATCCAACATTACTCTATCCCGCAAAGCTATCATTTAGAATGGAGAGGCAGATAAGGCCAAGTTAAAGGAGTTCATCATCACCAAGCCATTATTATATGAAATGTTGAAGGGGTATTATCTAAGAAGAAGATAATCAAAAATATGTTCAGTAAAATGACAACAAACTCACAACTGTCAACAACTGAACCTAAAAATACAAAACAAAACAAAAACAAATTAAGAAAACAACGAGAGCAGGAACAGAAGTAGAGATCACATGGAGGGTTATCAGTGGGGAGGGGGCCAGGGAGAATGTGGGAAAAACGTACATGGAAAAAGAAGCATAATTGGTAGGTACAAAATAGATGGGGGGGTTAAGAATAGTATGGGAGGACTTCCGGCCAAGATGGAGGCATAGGTAGACACACTGTGCCTCCTCGCACAACCAAAATAAGGACAACAACAATTTAGAAATAAAATAACAACCAGAACTGACAGAAAACTGAACTGTACGGAAGCCGGACAACCAAGGGGTTAAAATAGACATATTCATCCAGACTGGTAGGAGGGGCAGAGTCAGGCCTCCAAGCAGAGAGGGGTCATGTCAAAAAAATGCGGTGGCACCGAGTATGCAGGGCAGCAACTGAAAAACCCTGGGTGTACAAGACAGCAGCGGGCTGACACTGGGCATGCAGATGGTGGCTGGCAAACTCTGGGTGCAGGGTGGCTACAGGCAGACCCAGCAAAGTAGTGATTGTGAAGAGGGGCATGATGCACAAGGTGGCTGGTTGACTGGCTGGTCCCACATTCGCATGCAGATAAACCAGGAAAAACTGGGGAGTGAGACAGACCATGCAACCCAGGGTTCCAGCTCAGGGAAATAAAGTCTGAAAACACCAATTGAAAACACCTGTGGGGGTTGAGGTGCTAGAAGAGACTCCCAGCCTCACAGGAGAGTTTGTTGGATACACCCACAGGGTCTTAGAACATACACAAGCCCACCCACATGAAAATCAGCACCAGAAAGGCCCAGTTTGCTTGGGGAAAGTGGCGGAAGAGACTGAAATCCAATAGAGAGTGGAGCAAGCACCACTATTCCCTCTCAGACCCCAACCCCACATATAGCATCACAACCCAGCGACTGGGTTGCCCCACCCTGGTGAACATCTAAGGCTCTGCCCCTCATACCTAACAGGTGTAACAAGAAAAAAAAAATGGCCCAAATGGAAGAACAGATCAAAGCCCCAGAGCAAATACAACTAAGCAACGAGGGGATAGCCAACCTATCAGATGCACAGTTCAAAGCACTAGTGATCAGGATGCTCACAGAATTGGTTGAATTTTGTCATTAATTAGGTGAAAAAATGAAGGCTACAATAAGTGAAATAAAGGAAAATATACACAGGGAACCAATAGTGATGGGAAGAAAACCGAGACTGAAATCAATGTAGTGGACCAGAAGGAAGAAAGAAACAACCAAACAAAAGAATGAAGAAACAAGAATTTTGAAAAATGAGGAGAGGCTTAGGAACCTCCAGGACATCTTTAAATGTTCCAACATCTGAATTATAGTGGTACCAGAAGGAGAAGAGGAAGAGCAACAAGTGGAAAAGTTATTTGAACAAAGAATAAAGGAGAACTAGACTTCCAGGAAGTCCAGGAAGCTCAGAGAGTCCCAAAGAAGTTGGACACAAGGAGGAACACACCAAGGCACATCGTAATTATATTACCCAATATTAAAATGAAGGAGAGAATCCTAGAAGCAGCAAGAGATAAGGAGCCAGTTACCTACAAAGGAGTTCCCATCAGACTGTCAGCTGATTTCTCTAAAGAGACCTTACAGGCAAGAAGGGGCTGGAAAGAAGGATTCCAAGTTATGAAAGGCAAGGATCTATATCCAAGATTGCTCTATACAGCAAAGATTTCATCTAGAATGGAAGGGCAGATAAAGTGCTTCTCAGATAAGGTCAAGGTAAAGGAGTTCATCATCACCAAGCCCTTATCATATGAAATGTTAAAGGGACTTATCTAAGAAAAAGAAGATAGAAAACATGTATGGTAAAATGATAGCAAATTCACAATTATTAACAGCCACACCTAAAACAAAAACAAACTAAGCAAACAACTAGAACAGGAACAGAACCACAGAAATGGAATCACATGGATGGTTAGTAACAGGGGTGGGAGGAAGAGAGAAGGGGAAAAGGCACAGAGAATAAGTAGCATAGATGGTAGGTAGAAAATAGACAGGGGGAGGGTAAGAATAGTATGGGAAATGTAGAAACTAAAGAACTTATGACACATGGACATGAACTAAAGTGGGAGAATATGGGTGGGAGGGGTTGTACAGGGTGGAGGGGAGTGAAGGGGAAAAATGGGACAACTGTAATAGAATAATCAATAAACTATATTTAAAAATAAATAAAAATTAAAATTAAAATAAAAAAGAATAGTATGAGAAATGGAGAAGCCAAAGAACTTATATGTATGACCCATGGACATGAACTAAAGTGGGGAGATTCAGGTGGGAGGTGTGCAGGGGGGAGGGGAATAAAGGAGGGAAATGGAATAACTGTCATATCAATAAAATATATTTTAAAAAAGAGGTCTTCTCAATCTAGGCCCTGCATTAGTCCTCTGAATCCTCCCCAGGTATTTTAGGGAAAAAATGAAGACATTTTTTTTTTCCAGAGTTAGTGTGATCTTCCAACTTTTCCACAACAATGGGAGAAAAGAGTCCCTGTTCTCCAGACTCATAATTCAATTAAGGACTCACCAAAGCCTGCTTATCCAAGAGAAGGGCCAATCACTCCCCTCCAGCATAATAGCTCTCCTGCCCTCATGCCTGTCTCCACAGCACCACCTACAATCAAGGTTTCTTATGAGGTACACACAGATGAGGAATATTCCTTTATACAAAAGAAGGCTTACCCACATATACACAGACTTACAAATAACCTCAGGGAGCCAAGCATACATACCCCAAAATGCATGTGAACACATGAAAATGTATATACACTGGTCTGCTTAGAGTCAGAAGAGAAATTCAGATTGGGGAGGGGTGGTAAAAGTTCACAGCTCAGTTAGCTGGAAGCCTGGGTAGAATGAAGAATGAATGAAACCAAAATACTCACAGGGTGCTGCTTTTTGAGACAACAGCACACACATAGTCAGCACTGACAATGAATTTGCTGGAATTGTAGAGAATGAATTTGTAGAGACAACTCAGGAAACAGTTTAAGGATCAATAGGCTCCATCAGTATGCCAGTAATTTAACAGTAATATAGTCAAGATCCCAGAATAAATCATTTCCATGCTCATTACTGCTTATGGCAAACATCACCCAATTCAGACTTAGAGGTTCAAAGAGCCCAAGCTCTCTGACAGGCATCATTGAAAACATTCCCGCAATGAGCACCCTTTATAAGGTGGAGCCTGGCCAAGAACACAGGCATCTGCTCCCCTCCATGGTCACATATTCCCCTGCTGCCTTCCACCCTCATAGAGGCCCTCACAGTCTGTTTGCATTCCCACACCTGGCCCCACCTTCTTGCAGAGGCCAAGAGCATCATTCCTGGATGACTGCCCAGTCTTTGAAGTCAGAGAGAATTTAGGCTGTTAGATGAGGAGATCCAGATTCAAGACGTCTCAATGCATACTTCTTTCTGCTCAACAATTCTTATACTAAAGTTGTACTCAAGAGGCACTCTGGCTGCTAGAAAAAGAGGAAGCTAGAGGAGTGGGTGGGTAAGTTAGTCTCTCTAAGATGGCCTGAGCTCTGAGGAATGTCAGGTTCACTAGATAGTTGAGTCCCTCCACTGGAGGTGTGACCAACACATCCTTAAGTTGGGCACTGACTAACCAGCCTTGCCTTAAAAAAACTATTTCTGCCCAACACCTTACCCACCCCCCAACCCACACTCACACAAATAAAGTAGCCAGGCCCTCAGGCTTGATTCTCAAGAGTGTAGCAAACAACTCAGGACAGAAACAGCATTGGAGAACTTGTGCTTCTCTATTCAAGTGATTTACTAGAATTTGACGTTGGCCAAGAATAGGTCTGAACATTTGTCTGGAAGCAGCCATACTTGAAAGAAATTGTTTCACTTCAAGGTTACAAAAATGTTTCTTTATCATTGAAAGGGAGAATGAACAGTAACCATCCACTTATGCATATATGTTTAATACGTATATTTCATGGGAATCAGAGAGAATTCAAGCCTTCTCTCCTCTCCTAGTCCTTAAGGTCATCAGTCTGCCACACCTCTAACAATAACAATTGAAAAGCAGTAACTCATACAGCATATGACAGTTTACAAAGTTTCTTCCCGTTTAGTACCCCATTTAATAAAGATTAATCCAGTATGTGCTTTTAATGAAAGGGATGATTTTAAAAATGTATTCCCTTTCACCTAGTAAATTTGCTTCTTTTTAAATATCTCTTAATAAAATACTTAGACAAGCGTGCAAAGATTTATGTATATAAATGTTCACTGTAGCACTGTTTATATTAGCAAAACATTAGAAGCAAATTAAATTACCATAGTACTGGTTACAATATTTGTAGTATTCATATAGTCATAAAGTATGATACTATAAAGCCATTTAAATGCTTCTGTTGATCTGAAAATATTTCTACAACATATCATTAGGTATAAAAATGAGCTGTCAAATAATACATATTATATGACCTCATTTTTAATACATGTATATATGTAAAAATAGAAAAATAAAGTGTGACATATGTATATACAACTAATTATCAATTCTAGTTATCTCTAGGTGGCAGGCAATTTTAATTTTCTTCTCTAAACTTTTGTGTATTTCCTAAGTTAATATTAAAACAACAAATAGTATTATGTTTGATAGCAGGGAAAACAATAAAGCTATATTCATTTTGAAAAGAAGAGGAGATATGGTATGCAACAACAATAGTAGCTAATATTTATTGAACAATTATTGTGTACCATAACTTTAAACACACATTTTTAACCATCATAAAAACTCCAAAAGGTATAAAATATTGTATAATATTGACCCCCACCTTACAGAAGAGGATAGGAGATTGAGGCACAGTGAGTTTAAGAGGCTTCCCAAGGACACAGAGCTACAAGTGATGAAAATTAGAGTTTGAACTAAGGTTTCTCTTGACTCTAAGTATCATGCTCTTATTTGGTGCTCTATCACCCTCCTTCTCAAGGGCCATTTCTCCCTTGAAGTGCTCAATGTGCCAAAGCCAGCTTTTATTTATTTAATTTTTATTATATTTCCCCATTACCATTTAATCCCCTTACACGCCCCCTCCTTCTGCAATCACCACACTGTCGTCCACTTTCATGAGTCCTTTTTTCCTTTTTGCTTAATCCCTCCACTTCCTAACCTCCCACACAACTAGCTGTCATCCTGCTCCCTATGAGTCTGTCTCCATTTTGCGTGTTCGTTCCATTTGCTCATTAGATTCTAAATATGCGTGAAATCGTATAGTATCTGTCTTTCTCTGACTGCTTTATTTCACTTAGCATAATGTTCTCCAGGCCCATACATACTGTCACAAAGGGTAAAATTTTCTTCTTTTTTTATAGCTGAATAATATTCCATTGTGTAAATGTCCCATAGTTGTTATCCACTCATCTACTGATAGACACTTGGTCTGCTTCCATATCTTGGTAATTGTAAATAATTCTGCAATCTAATTAAAAAATGGGCAAAGGATCTGAATAAACACTTCTCCAAGGAGGACATACAGATGGCCAATAGACATAGGAAAAAGTGTTCAATATCACTAGTCATCAGAGAGATGCAAATTAAAACCACAATGAGATATCACTTTGTACCTGTCAGAATGACTATCATCAATAAGTCAACAAAGAAGTGCTGGTGAGGATGTGGAGAAAGGGGAACCATTTTGCCCTGTTGGTGGGAATACAGACTGGTGACACTACTGTGGAAAGCAGTATGGGATTTCCTCAAAAAATTAAAAATGGATCTGCCTTTTGACCCAGTGATCCCACTTCTAGGAATATATCTGAAGAAACACAAAACACCAATTTGAAAGAACAAAGCCAGGTTTTATACTTTCAAGTACTTATGTCAGAGAGTCCCCATTAAGAGTGCAATTCTTTCCAGCTCAGAGCAAGGTTTCAAGGAATTTATAAACCATCATGGCCTGATGTCAAAAACAAAGGAAAAGCAGAATCATTCCAAATTGAAGATTGGTCTCTAAAATCTCACAAAGGCAAAGTGGGTCATTGTTTGATTCAAACCTCTGCTTCTTCTATCCATCTATTTATTCACTGAGTATCTATCATGTGCCAGAAACTGTGGGGTTGAGTACAAAGATGGGTAAGGCAGACTCCTACCTCCAGAATCACTTGAGAACAAACTCCAGGTTGAAATGTGACAGTGGCTAAGGAGCCACAGCAGGAAACTTGGAAAGAAAGGAAGTAGGTGGCCAAATCCTTCTTTACTACACTATAAAGGAATAGCATGTATATACACCCAATTACCCAAATCCAGCAAATATTATTGATCAATAACTATATACCAAGCCCGGTGTTAGGTGCTGTCACAGATCTTATTAGTACTAACACTATTACTACAACTAAGAAAAATGGCAGCTAACATTTTATTAAGTCCTTACTGATAGTACCTATACATACAATATAATTTTTTCACAACCACAATTCTATTAATGTGGATTAATGTAGAGGTATAATATGAAAAGAGAATGGAACAGATCTGTCCTGGCTGGTGTAGCTCAGTGGACTGAGCGCAGACCTGGGAACCAAAGTGACACTGGTTCAACTCCTAGTCAGACCACATGCCTGTGTTACAGGCAAGGTCTCCAGTGGGGGGCATGCAAGAGGCAACCACACATTGATGTTTCTCTCCCTCTCTATCTCCTTCCCTTCCCCTCTCTCTAAAAATAAATAAATAAAATCTTTAAAAAAATGGAACAAATCCAACCGATGAAGCCCCTAGAATTTTCTACAGATCCCCTGTTCACCACTAGGAATTTGATGGTCATCCTAGAGGGTAGAAGGGTTTGAATACATCAACACATTCCATGTGTTCCTTTCTTTTCTTTTCTTTTTTACTTTTGGCTTGCTACAACACAGATTTATTATTTCTTGGAGTCTTTAGGTCAAGAGTCCAGGCTACAGCTTAGCTGGGTTATTTGCATGATTGTAATCAAAGTGTTGGTCAGGACTGGGGTCTCATCTAAGGCACAATTGGAAAAGAATCTGCTTCCAAGATTATGTGACTGTTGACAGGAGGCTGCAGGCTGCCTCAGTTCTTTGCAGGCTGTTGGATGCTTGGCGGTTGTCAGGTAGAAGTGGCTTTCATGTGTTTGCCACATGGCCTTCTTCACAGGTAGCTCACATTCATGGCAGCTCACTACCTGAAAGTCAGTATGAGAGAGGATCCTGTTCCCTTCTTTACTCCACCTCAGAGGTTCACAAACTTAAAGAATTACTTTACAGGGATCTATACATAGATGTAGTACTCTATTTCAATACAAGGGATTTTGGGGGGGCAGTTTCCATTAACTGATGTTTTTTTGTCTTATGTTCTAATTTGTGTGCCTGACTTTAAAGGGTACATGAGATAAGAATGATGATATGAATAGTACAATATATGCCTTAATATAGTATTTTACAATAATTCTATCAGGGAAGCACTTTTGACCTCATTTTACATGTGAATAAAATGGGTTTCAGAATGAGTCGGTCCTCACTGCTTTCTTGTGAAAAAGCCAAAGTTTAAACTCAGGTGTAACTGACACCAACGTTCCTCACACAGCTTCATGAAAATAATATAATTTGCACTCAACCATGGACCAAATACAATCACATTGGCATTATTATTTAATTCTTCTGACAACAACCCTGTGACTTAAGAATGATTCCCATTATTTTTATTATTTTTTATTTTTTTAATTTTATTTTAATCATTGTTCAAGTACAGTTTTCTGTCCTTTACTCCCATTCCAGTCCACCCACCCATCCCTCCCCTACTCCCTCCCATTTCCACCCCCCACTAGTTTTTGTCCATGTGTCCTTTATATCTGTTCCTGTAAACGCTTCCCATTCTCCCCTGAAATTCCCTCCCCTCTGGTCACTGTCATCCTGTTCTCTATTTCAGAGTCTTTGACTGTATTTTGCTTGTTTCCTTGTTTTGTTGTTTAGGTTCCTGTTAAAGGTGAGATCATATGGTATTTGTCTTTTACTGCTTGGCTTATTTTGCTTAGCATAATGCTTTCCAGCTCCATCCATGCTGTCATGAAGGGTAGGAGCTTCTTCTTTCTCTCTGCTACATAGAATTCCACTGTGCAAACATACCATAGTTTTTTGATCCATTCATTTACTGATGGGCACCTAAGTTGCTTTCAGCACTTACCTATTGTAAGTTGTGCTGCTATGAACATTGGGGTGCATAGGTTCTTTTGGATTGGTGTTTCAGGGTTCTTAGGATATAATCCCAGCAGTGGAATTTGTGGGTCAAAACGCAGATCCATTTTTAGTTTTCTGAGAAAATTCCATACTGTTTTCCATAGTGGTTGTACCAGTCTGCAGTCCCACCAACAGTGTGCTAGGGTTCCCTTTTCTCCACAACCTCTCCAACACTTGTTTGTTGCTTTGTTTATGATGCCCATTCTGACGGGAGTGAAGTGGTATCTCAATGTGGTTTTAATTTGCATCTCTCTGATGGCTAGCAATATTGAACATTTTTTCATGTGTCTCTAGATCCTCTGTATGCCCTCCTTGGAGAAGTCTGTTCAAGTCCTTGTCCCATTTTTTAATTGGGTTGCTTGTCTTCTTAGAGCGGAGTCATGTAAGTTCTTTATATATTTTGGAGATTAAACCCTTGTCTGAGGTATCATTGGCAAACATGTTTTCCCATACAGTTCTCTTTTTATTTTAATACTGTTTTCTTTCGCCATACAGAAGCTTTTTATTTTGATGAGGTACCATTTGTTTATTCTTTCCTTTATGTCCCTTGCTCTAGGGCACATGTCATTAAAAATGTTTCTGTGTGAAATATCTGAGCTTTTCCTGCCTATGTTCTCCTCCAGGATTTTAATGGTGTTACGGTTTATATTTAAATCTTTTATCCACCTAGAATTTATTTTTGTGTAAGGTGTAAGTTGGTGCTCAAGTTTCATTTTTTTGGACATAGCTGTCTAGTTCTCCCAACACCATTTGTTGAAGAGGCTATTTTTACTCCATTTTATGTTGCTGCCCCCTTTCTCAAATATTAATTGACCATAGAGACTTGGGTTTATTTCTGGGCTCTCTGTTCTGTTCCATTGATTCATGTGCCTGTTTTCATGCCAGTAACATACTGTTTTGATTACAGTGGCCTTGTAGTATAGTTTAGTGTCAGATATTGTGATCCCTCCTACTTTGTTCTTCTTTCTCAAAATTTCAGCAGCTATTCAGTGTCATTTATGGTTCCTTATAAATTTTTGAGGTGTTTGTTCTATGTCTGTGAAATATGCCATTGGTACTTTAATAGTTTATGCATTGAATGTGTAAATTGCTTTGGGAAGTATGGATATTTTGATGACGTTAATTCTTCCAATCCATGAACACAGTGTATGTTTCCATTAGTTTGTGTCTTCCTTGATTTCTTTTCTTCAGTGTTATGTAGTTTTCTGAATACAGGACTTTTACCTCCTTAGTTAGGTTTATTCCTAGGTATTTTATTTTTCTTTTTGCTATATCAAATGGGATTTTATCTTGATTTCTGCTTCTGCTGTTTCATTGGTGGTGTACAGAAATGCCTTTGATGTCTGGATATTGACTTTGTATCCTGCTGTTTTGCCAAATTCATTTATTAGGTCAAGCAGTTTTTTGGCAGAGTCTATAGGATTTTCTATGTACACTATCATGTCATCTGCAAACAGTGACAGTTTTGTTTCCTACTTTCTGCTTTGGATGTCTTTTATTTCCTTTTCTTGTCTGCTTGCTGTGGCTAAAACTTCCAATACTATATTGAATAAAAGTGGTGAAAGTGGACAGCCTTGTCTTGTTCCTGATCTTAGTGGAAAAGATTTTAGATTTTGCCCATTGAGTATGATGCTGGCTGTAGGTCTCTCATATATGGCCTTTATTATGTTGAGGAATGTTCCCTCTATTCACACTCTGCTGAGTGTTTTTATCATAAATGGGTGTTGTACCTTATCAAATGATTTTTCCGCATCTATTGATATGATCATGTGGTTTTTGTGTTTGCTTTTGTTTATGTGATGTATTACATTTACTGATTTGCGAATATTGAACTATCCTAGCATGCCTGGGATGAATCCCACTTAGTCATGGTATATGATCTTTTTAATGTGTTGTTGGATGCAGTTTGCCAATATTTTGTTGAGGATTTTAGCATCTACGTTCATCAGCGATATTGGCCTGAAGTTTTCTTTCTCTGTTGTGGCTTTATCTGGTTTTGGCATTAGGATGATGTTGGCCTCATAACAAGAGTTTTGGAGTCTTCCATCTTTTTGGAATTTTTCAAATAGTCTGTGAAGGAGAGGGGTTAGCTGTTCCTTAAATGCTTTGTAGAATTGTCTTGCGAAACTATCTGGTCCAGGGCTTTTGCATGTTGGGAGTTTTTTGATTACTGCTTCAATTTCATTTGCTGTTATTGGTCTGTTCAGGCTTTCTGCTGCTTCTTCACTGAGTTTTGGAAGATTGTATTTTTCTAGAAATTTGTCCTTTTTACCTAGGTTTTCAAATTTCTTGGCATACAGTTCTTCGTAGTAATTTCTTACAATCCTTTGCATTTCTGTGGTGTCAGTTGTAATCTCTCCTCTTTCATTTCTGATTGTGTTTACTTGGGTCTTCTCTCCTTTTTTCTTGGTGAGTCTGCTTACAGGCTTATTCATTTTGTTTATCTTTTCAAAGAACCAGCTCCTGGATTCATTGATCCTTTGAATTGTGCTTTTAGTCTCTATGTCATTTAATTCTGCTCTGATCTTGGTTATTTCCTTCCTTCTGCCTGCTCTGGGCTGTCTTTGTTGTTGTTCCTCAAGTTCTTGTAGACATAGGGTTAGGTTGTTTGTTTGAAATGCTTCTATCTTTCTTAGGTAGGCCTGTATTGCTATGAACTTCCCTCTTAGAACTGCCTTTGCTGTGTCCCATAAGTTTTGGGTTATTGTGAGTTCATTTTCACTTGTTTCCAGAAACTTTTTGATTTCTTCCCTAATTTCATCCTTGACCCATTCATTGTTTAATAGCATGCTATTCAATCTCCATGATTTTGAGTGTTTTGGGGTTTTTTCCTTGGGGTTGGTTTCTAGTTTCAGTCCCTTGTTATCCAAGAAAATGCTTGGTATGATGTCAATTACCTTGAATTTGTTGAGGCTTGTTTTATGTCCTATCATGTGGCCTATCTTTAAAAATGTTCCGTGTGCATTTGAAAAGAATGTGTATTTAGCTTCTTTGGGATGGAGGGCTCTATATATAACAGTTGAGTCCATTTCCTCTAGGGCATTGTTCAATGCCACAGCTTTGTTGATATTTTGTATGGAAGATCACTTTTGACAGTGGGGTGTTAAAATCCCCCACTATAATTGTGTTGCTGTCAATATCTTTCTTGAAGGCCTCTAAGATTTTCTTTATGTATTTGGGTCCTCCTATGTTGGGAGCATATATGTTTACAATGTTTAAGTTTTCTTGGTGGATTCTTCCCTTGAGTATTATAAAGTGACCTTCTGGGTCTCTCTTTATGGCTTTTTTGGAAGTCTATTTTGTCTGATATGTGTATTGCTACCCTGGCTTTTCTTTTCCTGTCCGTTTGTTTGGAATATTTGTTTCTAGCCCTTCACTTTCAGTCTCCGTAGGTCGTTTGTCCTGAGGTGGGTCTCTTGTAGGCAACATATGTGTGGGTCATGCTTTCTTATCCATTCAGCTATTCTATGTCTTTTGATTGGAGCATTTAATCCATTTACATTTAAGGTTATTATTGATAGGTACTTATTCATTGCCATATACACTTCTCTCTCTCTCTCTCTCTCTCTCTCTCTCTCTCTCTCTCTCTCTCTCCTTTTCCTTCCTTTCCTTAAAGCAGTCCCTTTAGTATCTCTTGCAGAGCTGGTTTGGTGGAGGTTATTCTTTTATACTTCCTTTGTCTAGGAAGCTACTTATTTGGTCTTCTATCTTGATTGAGAGCCTTGCTGGGTAAAATAGCCTTGGTTGCAGACCTCTGGTTCTCATTCCTTGGAATATTTCTTGCCATTCTCTTCTGGCTTGAAGTGTTTCCATTGAGAAATCAGCTGTTAGCCTTATTGGGGCTCCCTGGTATGTTACTTGCTGTTTCTCCCTTGCTGTTTTTAAGATTCTGTCATTGTCTTGGAATTTCGCCATTTTAATTATGATGTGTCTTGAGGTGGGCCTTTTTGGGTTCCTCTTGACTGGGACTCTGTGTTTCCTGGATTTGTGGGACTTTTTCTCTCATTAAATTAGGGAAGTTTTCCATCATTACTTTTTAAAATAGGTTTTCTATCCCTTGCTCTTCTTCTTCTCCTTCTGGTATGCCTATTATACAGATATTGTTACATTTCATATGGTCTTGCATTTCTCTTAATCCCTCTTCATTTGTTCTGAGCCTCTTTTCCTTTTCTTGTTCTTTCTGGGTGTTTTCTTCTACTTTGTCCTCCAATTTGCTGATCTGATCTTCTGCTTTGTTGATCCTGCTTTTCATTCCTTCTACTGTGTTCTTCAGTTCAGAAATTGTATTCTTCATTTCCTCTTGGCCCTTGTTGATAGTTTCTATTTCCTTTTTCATGTTGATATAGTTTGCAGTGAGCTCACTGTAGCTTCTCTGATGTTTCTGGTAGCTCATTGTGAGCTCATTGAGCTTCCTGATAACCATCGCTTTGAACTCAATATCTGATAATTGAGTTCCCTCTATTTCATTTAGCATTCCTTCTGAGGCTTCCTCCTTTCCCTTCATTTGGATATTTTTTTTTTGTCTTCCCATTGTTCTTCAGACTCTTGTTGTTAGCCTCTGCTTCTTAAATTGACCTGTTCTTGCTCCCTAAGTTTAAGGATGTCAACTTCTATGGTATAATACCTGTGAGATTCAGTGGTGCAGTCTCCTTCAGCTATTCTGGTGTTCACAGCTTCGACCTACTCTTTTTTGGGATCATTTGGAGGGGGGAGGCAAAATGGTTTAAGACAGCAAGAGAGTGTTCTATGATATTTACAGTAGGAGCCCATAGAGAAGAGATAGGAGATCCTTTGGCTATGTATTGTGTTAACCGTGATCTTACACCCCACTAGCCACTTTTTAGAAAGGATGGAAAGAAGATAAGACTCTTGTTGGGGAGGAAAGGATTGTGAGTTGGATCTAGAAAGTAGTGAGGCTGTGGGAGGACAGATTCTGAGGTAGGTTGAGAGTAAAGAATAATAGTAAATAGGTACAGTGTGTGAGAGAATAGAGTTAGCCACTACAGTAATAGAATTCAGGAAACCACGAAGTGGGTTGAGATCTGGGAGGTGTGTTCTGTAGTATTTATAATTGTATGGAATAGGTCTTATTTACAGTAATATTAGAGCAACAATCATATGACAGAATCTATGTGATCTAGATAACAAGAATAGGGAGTATAGAACCTTGAGTAGTGTACTAATGGAACACAAATGAAGGACAGTAAATTAAGCAATACACTATGAATGAGATAATGGGAAAACCTATCAAAGGATACAGTACAACCAGCCAAGCATAGAAGACTATACAGAAGGAAGAGGAATACCAAAATACGTCAGGTTTTTCAATGTCCACTATAATTCTTGATCTCCTATTTTTATAAATGTTGTGATTTTCTTGGCTTTTTGCTTTGTTTCTCCATAGATCAGTTACTTTTTCTCCACTGTGTAGGGGGAAGTGGAATCTGCCCCCTCCTACCACACTGCCATCTTCCTCTTCAAGAATGATTCCCATTTTTAAAAAGAAAGGAATGATTCCCATTTAGCAAATGAAGAAACTGAGATAAAGGCAGTTGCTTCATAGAAATTGCTCAGAAGCATCTGGCTAGGAAAGAGAATTTCCAGGCTTTGAATCCAGATGTCTGTAGCTCCACAACTTGTAGTCTTTCAAGTCAACCTGCTGCTGAAGAGTGCTGGCCCTGCACAACTGAGGAACCAAGCCCCCAACATTGGTGGTGGTGGGAGGGGGAGGCAGTAGCAACTTTTCCTTGGCAACCTAGTGCCAGAGAAAGCTTCTTTCCTGAAGTGGCACCAATCAAAATTGAATTTATAAGCTTTTAAAACTTCCTACCTATTCTGTTCTTTATAAATATAACTCTAGTGATAATTATAACAATAACTATATGTGTGCACTTTTGTGTATATACAATTATATTTACAAAAACAGAATAGGTAGGAATATATATGTACATATGTACACACATACATACATACATATATATTACTAATATATATTTTAACCTATTATTTAAATTATATCTACTAATGTTAATAGTAATACCAAGTAGTATTTATTACCTAGTAATAAACATCAATGTGTGCTAGGTTTGAAGGCTCAAGAACTTACCCAAGGTCACACAGGAAATAAATAACAGAACTCAATTCAACTCAGTCTCCAGATTCACACTACACTGCCTTCCTACTTCTTCCATATAGATACTACAGAAAATATTTTAGCAAAAAGAAGAAAACAAAATCACCCATAATATCATTAACATATTTGCTTTTCTCTACAGACTTTCAGGCTGGTGTTTTGATTTGATCTGGTCCTTAATTATCCCACATGTGTCTGACCTCTTTCCTCAAAGATCTGTTAAGCCCCTTACAGGCAGTGAATAGATCTTATAATTCACTTCCCCCCACCACCTCAACCAAATCCCAGTCTAGACACCAATGGATAATTGTATGTTTTGCTGATGGACCATCATGAGGAGACCCAAGATCAATGATAATACCAGAATGAAACAGAATTTTCCAAGACATGATTTCCTGAACCTGGGAGCCCAGTGAGTGTTCACTATGTAACCCAAGACAATGAGAGATGCTGAGTAAACTCCGCAAGCCCTAAGTTGACCCAGTCTTTTATCAAGCATTAAATCAGCCCAGTTGTTAATCAGTAAGAAGACTTCTTAAAGAGTTGATATGTCTTGCCCTGGCCAGTGTGGCTCAGTCAGTTGGAGCATTGTCCCATAAACCTAAAGGTTACTGGTTTGATTTCCAGTCAGGACACATGCCTGAGTTGTGGGTTTGCTACCTGATCGGGGCATCTACAACAGGCAGCCAATAGATGTTTCTCCTCTGTATCTATGTTTCTATAGCTCTCTCTATCCCTCCCTTCGCCTCTCTCTAAATTCAATGGGTGAGGATTTAAAGAAAAAGAGTTGATATGTTTTTAAGTAAATTATCAAATGCTTGGACCAAGTTGTATGTATAAATATGTTTTCTACAATGTTATTTATAATAGCAAAATATTGGAAACCCAAATGGCCAATTTCATGGAAGTAGTAAATTAAATTATAATGAATCCATTTGGGGCTATTATTATGCAGTAATTTAAAATTAAGATTTCAAAAAATTTTCTAATGACAAGGAAAAAGAGCCATAATAAGTTAAGTGGAAGAATTTAAGGGAAGAATACAGACAATATATCCATGTAGTATGACCTCAAATATATATTACTTTTACAATCAAAATACGTTACTCTGTTAGTGAGAAAGAATCAATTTATAAAAGTAATTGTTACCCTTTTCACAATGTCCTTTCTCTTGCAATTAGTATTGTCTTTTCTCAGACATGGCTTAAGTTGCTACTACATTATCTCAGTTTCATTTGTAAAATGGAGGTGAAATTAACTACTAATTTCCCATAGTTGCTGAAATGAGAAAATGGATGTGGAAGTAATTTTTCCAAACATTAGAGTACTATTCACTGCTGAGCTATTATTGAAGAGATCCTAATTTGTGCTGAATTTTTTGTGGTTTACAGAAATCAATCTCTCTTGGAACCAGGCTTTCCTGCCCATTTCCACTGCCATAATTACATTCCTAGCCTTTACCCTCTCACTGTCTGAATTTCCACACCAGTCTTTGAGCTGGACCTCATCTACTCTCTGGCTGCCTCTATCCACCCACCACAAAACACCAAGAATCACCTTTCTTACCACATTAATCCTTTGCTCAGGCTACCACTAAAACTTCATCTGTTCTTCACATATCACATCAAGTTTTAAACCAATTCTTCTATGATGTTCTCCAACAACCATCCCAGTCCCCATATAGTCAGCTTAAAAGTCTTGAACATGTCTTTGTTTAGTTAGAAAGTACTTGTAGTAACTAGGAGACACTCCAAGTGTTCTACCTTTCTGCTCAAAAGTATGGTCTCTGGATCAGTATCATAAGACTGGGAGGGGGATGGGGCAAGTGGTGGCCTTTGGGAGTGTTCCAAACTCAGATTAAGCAGTGGTAGCATCTTGTGAAGAGAAATGGCTCTTTTGGCCAGAGGCTTAGCTGTAAAGGTCTCAGTATGATTTTTGGCATGTGGGTCAGGACCTCTTTGTATGGCTGTTAAGTAATAAAGCCTTTGGGTAAGGAAGTATGCAAAAGAGCCTGAGTCACCTCCATGTATACAGACACTGAAAACAGACACTGAATTCTCTGTGCATTAGCCACTGAAATGAATAATTTTAAAAAGTCAACCAAAAAGTAGGCAGAGATCATGGGACATTGAATCAACAATGTGGTATTATAAGCAAAAGATAAGAAAGTGAGGAAGAAGTAACAAAGATTGCACTGAAACCTGAAAAGATGCTTGGTTCAGCTGAAAATGAGTCAGAGATGGCAGTGACAAGTTCCAATTTAAAAACTCAAATTTAAAGAGTTAGAAAAACAAGCAAAATTGAGTCCTATCTGCAAAGAACATTATTGAAAGCACTAGTAATGAAATCACACAGCATCTAAGCACTGCATAAGGGAGCCCAGGTTCCCACTTACTCCCTTGCAAGGCCTGGTGCCTCTATACAGGGCTGACTGCACCTGAAGAAAGGAAAGTCTTTGGTAACTGGCATTAAAGCACCATACCAGTGTAGTGGTAGCTCAGGAGTCTGTGTCCTTAGAGGGTTTCATATTGATAAAGAAAACTATGACCATAAAGAGAAATATTAAACTGTTGACCCCAAATAGATCCAGTTATTTCATCTCTGATTCACTTGATCTTTTTTCAAGAACATACAGCTGGATATTATATGAGTTTTACTTGATTGCCTGAAAAGCCAAAATTCTCAACAATAATAATCTCAAATAGTCACTTTGCTAAGCCAAACAATATTAAGAAAGGAAATAACCCATGTTTCAGAAATGAGAGCCTTACACATAACAGATGGCCCAACTATGTTTACTGAATGCATATGTAATTTGGGGGAAAAATAGGTTAGGGGACAGAAAGGGTCTTCCTACCTGTGTATCTGCAGAAGCACTTGGGGCAATATAAATAGCCAGGCTATTGGAATTCCTCTTGTCTTCCCCACAGTAAAGTTTCAGTAAACTTATCTTATGCCTGGGCACAACCTTCCTTCCCTTATCTTCATCCCTGTCCCATCCTTCCAACTATCAGAGCTAATTTGAAATCTCTTGGGTATATTCTTTTCTCTGACACAAGGGTCATCAAACTAGACCCAGTTGAGCTGCAAAATTTCCTTCATTGTACATATTTAAGATCTAAGATAGACTGGGATGATAATAGGAGACTAACATGAAAGGACAATCTGGTATAAAGCAACTTATCTTCATTTTTTAAACTAAAATCCTTATTTTGCTTCACACTGGTCATGTATATAGAGCTGAAGCCCACTGCAGGTTAAGGGTGACCAAGGAGGGTTTGCAGGAAGTTCTATAAATATGCTTATATTTCCAATGAGTGCTCTTGGGTAGAGGGGCAGAGATGGGAGAGCAGTGGTTGGATACTTCCAAGGAGGCTTTTGTTTGGCCCTGGCTACTTACTTGTAGCCTGAGAGACCAAGAGACCTCCCAGCTACTCCACACACAGTCTCAGCAGAAACAAGTATAAGGTGATTAGTGACTTTTTTTAAGTATAGGGTTCTACATCTGGGAATTTGGGGCTCCAAACTACCAGCTCTGAACAAAAACATAAGGATAATCTGCTGTTTCAGCCAAAATAATTGGTCTAGGTATGTTAGGAACAGAAAAAAACTGAGAAGATGCTCCCTTCCCCCACTCCTTCACCTAACCTTCCCACCAATTCCTTCTTCATGGTTTTCCTTCACCTGGGATTATTGTGTGCAGATCTGGTCACATCTCAGGGATAACGGGATCAAACTGCAGAAGGTCCAAAAAAGGCTTAAAAATGGTAACATATAAAATAAAGTCCAGCCCTGGCTGGTGTAGTTCAGTGGATTGCAGGCCGGCCTGCAAATCAAAGTGTCACTGGTTCGATTCCCAGTCAAGGCACATGCCTGGGTTGTGGGCCAGGTTCCCAGTTGGGGGCGTGCAAGAGGTAACCACACATTGATGTTTCTCTCCTCTTTCTCCCTCCCTTCCCCTCTCTAAAAATAAATAAATAAAGTATTTAAAAAGTTAAAAATAAAATCAAGTCCAACTTCATACAATTAGTATACTTAGAAAATGCATCACCCCCAACTTTGCCTCAATACCATAGTGAATACACTTGTAAAGCAGGGACTGATTTCTCAAATAAGTAAAAGATCAGTATCCTTATTTTGTACTCAAACTTTACAAAGTATGCACAATTCATTCTGGAAAAAGAGACTCAGTAATGACTCACATACTCTTCTAATACAGAATATTGTTTGTAAAAATAATAAGAGGTCATAAAACCTACACACTTAATGTAACTAGTATCACCCTCATGTAGAACAGATTTCTGGTGTTAGCTGAAAGAAAGGAAAAGAAAAAGATTATTAACTCTGGTTTTATTCGATGATGAAATTAAGGCAAGGCTATTTGGAAATAAGTTTTTCAATAGTTAAAAACTGATCTTTGTATTTGTTTTTTAAATTCACTTAAGAAGACATAACCATTCATTCAAAAAATAAAAGAAGAAAAAAGACGTGTGCTTCCCATATGGTTAAGTAATAATCACAACCAGTCTTTGACTCCCTTAAAGAGTCTGATGAAATATATGAAGGGAGAGGAAAAGGGGGCCCTGTGAAAGGTGTATGGGATAGGGTGGGGGTTGACAAAGATATTATGGGGCCAGAGAGAGAGATCAAGAGCACATTTTTACTTTGCAAAACCAACTTAGAGACCCTTTAGGTGGTTGGCTTATACTCATGTAAAATACCAGCCAATCTATCAGCAGAGTTTTTTTTAAGTACCCACTAGTGATTTACAGTTAATGCTTAGTGAACTGAAACACTGCAACTGGAACTACTTAAATTTTTCTGACTTCTGAAGTGTAATTAAATTGGTACACAAAGGGAATTAGCAACAGTATCACCATCCTTTAAAAAACAATGTGTTACCCATTGAATTTGTCTGTCTGTCTGTCTGTCTGTCTGTCTGGGTAGTAAATCATGTTCTTGTCTAACATGCTAGATAAGCATATCTCACTCAACCAGAGAGCTTGGAAGCTTCAGATGGAAATCATTTACAAAATACAATTGGGAAACCACAATCACTACCCAGAAAAAGGGGGAGGGAATAGAGAAAGAAGAAAGGAGGGGAGAGGGAAGAAAAGCTGTAGGATGTAGCATTTTATTTTATTTTATTATTTTTTATTTTTTCCATTACTGTTTATCCCTCTTATACCACCTTTCCCCTGAAATCACCACACTGTTGTCCATGTCCATGAGTCTTTTTTCTTTTTTGCTCAATGGGGCTTTCTTAAAACACAATACAAGGAGTCTTTCTACTCCACCCAACCCCAACCACACAAATACCTCCCTCTCTCCCCTTTCTCTCCCTCTCTTCCTCCCCCTCTCTCATCTTTTCTCTCTTTCACATACACATACGAAAATTCACAATATCTAGGTTGAGTGAAGTATCTATCTATCCATCTATGTAAAATGGCAAAATTCATATCAGTTTGTAGATAGCATAGCAATAAGTGTTAAGGACAAGGGAGAGGGAAGATGAGAAGTAATAAATATTGAACTAAGACATTTTCCTCTAATATTAGGAACATGATGAGGAGCACACTCTTGAGACTTCATTCAACACAAAGTCCTAGCAAGAAACATTATGTCTAATGTCCTAGCAAGAGACATTAGGCAAGAAAAAGAAATGAAAGGTATGCAAATTGGACATAAAAAAGTAAAATTGTCTATTTTTGCAGAAAACATGATCTAATACATAGAAAATTCTAAAGACTCAACCAATAAAACTGTTAGAACTAATAAACAATTTCAGTAAAGTGGCAAAACATAAAATCAGCATACAAAAATCAGTTGCATTTCTATGTACTAACAATCTATCTAAAAAAGAAATTAAGAAAGAAATCTTATTTACAACAGCATCACAACAGTAAAATACATAAGAATAAATTTAACCAAGGAAGTGAAAAACCTGTACACTGAAAACTATAAGACATGATGAAAAAAACTGACGATACAAATAAATGGAAAAATATCTTATGTTCTTGAATTGTAAGAATTAATATTATGAAAATTTCTATACTGCCCAAAGCATCTACAAATTCAATACAATCCATATCAAAATTCCAATGGTGTATTTCACAGAAATAGGAAAAATGCTCAAATTTCTATGGAACCACAAAAGATCCCAAATAGCCAAAGTAATCTTGAAAAAGAAGAACAAAGCTGGAAGCATTATGCTCCCTGATTTCAAAATATAGTACAAATCTATAGCAATCAAAGTATGGTACAGGCATACAAACATCAAGAAATGTAACAGAATAGAAAACCTAGAAATAAACCAAGCACATACACTCAACTAATCTTTGGTAAAAGTGCCAAGAATACACAGTGGGAAAAGGACAGTATCATTAACTAATACTGCTTAAAAAAAACTGGATATCCACATATAAGTGAATGAAACCGGGACCCTATTTTTACACCACTCATAAAAATAAACTCTAAATGGTTTATGACTTCACTGTAAGACCTGAAACTGTAAAACTCACAGAATAAAACATAGGGGGAAAAGCTTTGTGACATTGGTCTTGGCAATGATTTCTTGGACATGACACTAAAAGCACAGGCAACAAAAGCAAAACTAAGCAAGTGGGGGATTACATCAAACTAAAAAGCTTCTTCACAGCAAAGGATACAATCAACAGAGTGAAAAAGAAACCTTACAGAATAGAGTAGAATATTTACAAAGCATATATCTGATAAGAATTTAATATACAAAATATATAAGGAATTCCTACAGCTCAATTACAAAAACAACAAATAACCCAATTGAAAATGGGCAAAGGACCTGAATATACAAATGTCTAACAGGTACTTGAAAAGGTGCCCAACATCTAATCATCAGAGAACTGAAAATCAAAATCACTATATCACCTCACACCTGTTATGATGGCTATTATAAAAAAGACAAGAGATAACAAATGTTGGCAAGGATGTGGAGGATGGGGAACACTTGTACACTGTTGGTGGGAATGTAAATTGGTATAGCCTTTATGGAGAATAGTATGAAGTTTCCTCAAAAAATGTAAAAATAGAAATACCATATGATCCAACAATCCCACTTTTGGGAATATATCTGAAGAAAGGGAAATCAATGTCTTATTGAGATATTTGCAATCTCATGCTTATTTTGGCATTATTTACAATAGCCAATACATGGAACAACCTAAGTGTCCACTGATGGATGATGAATGGAAAAGATTAGATAGATATAGATATGATTGAGATTCAGATTTATATATCATACATACACAATGGAATATTATTCAGCCATAAAGAAGGAAATCCTGCAATTTGTGATAACATGGATGAACCTGGATAGCATTATGCTAAGTAAAATAAGCCAGACAACAAAAGACAAATACTGTATGGTATAACTTATAATTGGAATCTTTAAAATAAAAAGTTAAAACAGAGAGTGGAATGGTTGTCGAGAGGAGTTGTGGGGTGGGGAAATGGGAGATGTTGGTCAAAGTTTTCCAGATTTGAGTTATAAGGTAAATAAGTTCTAAAGATATAATGAACAAAATGGTGACTATAGTTAATAATATTATATTTTACATTTGAAATTTGCTAAGAGAGTAGCTCTTAGGGGTTCCCACTAAATAAGCATACATATGAGTATATCAAATAATTACATTGTACACTTTAAATATATACAATTTTACTTGTCAATTATACCTCTATAAGGCTAGAGAAAAATGAAGGGTTTTTTTTAGCACAGAAGATAAAGAACCTTTCTATTCTACAAGAACTACCTACCTCCAACCATCCAACCATCACCATTATCATTTACCCCCCACCTCACACACAATTCACAATCTCTAAAGGAAATGGTGAAGTATTTATTAGTCATCCCTCTAGCCATTAAGGTAAAAAAAGAAAAAATATACCAGTTTGTAGATAGCATAGCAATAAATGTTAAGGGCAAGGGAGAGGGATGATGAGAAGTAATAAATATTAAAGCAATCAGATTGGGGACAGATGTTCTTATAAAATCTCTCCTCCATTTTCACATTATTCATCATTCAGCCACCAGTCTATATATATAATATACTATATATATAATTGATAATATAATATATAACTAATAAATATATAAATTTTACATTACATTTATAAAATTAATATATATGTACTATGGATGACAATGCTTGAACTGTTTGATTTTTGTCCCTTGTACTGATGGTACCTGAGAGCCACAGTGCACTGATAGAAGTGAAATTTAGAGCCTAAGGGGAAAAAGTCAGATTCTGAAAGAAAAGGTTTATACAAAATTAAAATATGAAAAGAAATAATCTCCATGAGGGATAAAAAAGAAGTTCACACTGCTAATTAGAATGAAAATGGTGAGCTCAAGAACAGAAGTGGTGAAAGCTGTAAGGACTTTGTGGTAGGGGAGAAAATGGAAGAAAAATAGGGGGATGGAAGAGAGTGTAGAATGAGACCAGAAGAAAATATAATGTATGATGGGCCTCCAAGGACAGGCAGGATTTAATTGGGTAGATAGGACTAGAGAGGTGTTGAGAGATGGTGAAGAAAGCACTTAGCATATTTAAGAAATTGTGAGTTGTCACATTGAGGTCTGACAGTATATGTAAGGAATTGTGGACATAGGCTCTCAAGACAACCTTGCTGGGTTAAAATCCTAACTCTGCCTGTGAGACACTGGATAAATCATTTGGATTTCCATAAGCCCTATTTTCATACTCTATAAAATGGGGGAGAGAATGACAGAAATTGATATAATTGCTGTGTGATTTAAATGACATAATACCATTGCTGAGATTATACCCTAAGAATCCTGAAACACCAGTCCAAAAGAACCTATGCACCCCAATGTTCATAGCAACACAATTTACAATGGCCAAGTGCTGGAAGAAACTTAAGTGCCCATCAGTAAATGAATGGATCAAAACACTGTGGTAAATTTATATGATGGAATACTACACAGCAGAAAGAAAGAAGGAGCTCCTACCCTTTGCAACAGCGTGGATGGAACTGGAGAGCATTATGCTAAAGTGAAATAAGCCAGGAGGTGAAAGACAAATACCATATGATCTCATCTATAAGTGGAACCTAATCAACAAAACAAACAAGCAAGCCAAATACAAGTGGAGACATTGAAATAAAGAACAAACTGACAGTAACCAGAGAAGAGGGGGGAGAGGGATAATGGGGGACAAGAGGGGCATCCAGGAACATGTATAACAGACACATGGACAAAGCTAAAGGGGGTAGGTTTGAGGGTGGGAGGTGGGGATGGGTGGGGTGGGGGGTGGTGGTGGGTAAAAATGGAGACTACTGTACTTGAACAACAATAATAAATACATGTAAAAGGACTAAGAACAGTGTCTGACATCCACTAAGTGCTCAATAAATGTGAGCCTTTTTTTTTTCTTGATGAAGTGCAAAGGAAGTGTCTGGAATTTAAGACTCAAAGAGAAGGTAGGAGCCATATTATGGAAAACTTAGGATGCCAAACTTGAAGGGTTGGTACTTAAGTCAAAATTAAAGAAGTTTTGAATAATAGAGTGCCAAAAAGGCAGACAAATTGGTGTCAATTTGTGATAGGAGATTTATAACAACTCTAGCTACCTGAAAATAGAAATGGCTGGCTTATGAGATAATTGTTATCATCAATGGAAGTTTTCAAGCACAGTTTGGTTAACCAAATTAAAGGGTGTTATACATGGTAGTCAGGCAATGGATTAGGGTTAGCCAACTTGAATGCCCTCTAAGATTCCTTTTGACTATAAGTAGATTTAGTTAGGATAAAGAAACTAGGAACAATATGAAAGAAAAATTTGTTCAAGGCACTACTAGAAGCATGGAGCCATAGTAACTATTTAAGTGAGAAAGGGTAGCAAAGCAATTTATAGATTCAATGCAATCCCTATTAAGTACCAATGACATATTTCAAGATATAGCACAAATATTTCGAAAATTTATATGGAACCATAAAGAACCCAGAATAACTGCAACAATTTTGAAAAAGAACACTGCAGGAGGGATCACAATACCTGATATCAAACTGTATTACAAGGCCACTGTAATCAAAACAGCATGGTACTGGCATAAGAACAGACTCATAGACCAATGGAACAGAATAAAGAGCCCAGAATATAAACCCAAGTCTGTATGGTCAATTAATATTTGATAAAGGGGGCAGAAGCATAACATGGAGTAAAAACAGCCTCTTCAACAAATGGTGTTGGGAGATCTGGACAGCTACATGCAAAAAAAGAAAGAAAGAAAGAAAGAAACTTGACCACCAACTTACACCATACACCAGAATAAACTCAAAATGGATAAAAGACTTAAACATAAACCAGGATACCATAAAAGTCCTAGAGAAAAACAGGCAGGAAAATCTCAGATATTCCATGCAGCAATATAATCACCATTATGTCTCCTAGAGCAAGGAACATAAAGGAAAGAATAAAAAAAAATTGGATCTCATCAAAATAAAAAGCTTCTGCACAGCTAAAGAAAACAGCATTAAAATGAAAAGAACCAACTATATGGGAAAACATATCTGCTAATTATACCTCAGACAAGGGTTTGATCTCCAAAGTATATAAAGAACTCACATGACTCCGCTCCAGGAAGACAAACAACCCAGTTAAAACATCAGCAAAAGACATGAACAGATACTTCTCCAAGGAGGACATACAGAGGGCCCAGAGGCATAAGAAAAGATACTCAGCATCACTAGCCATCAAAGAGATACAAATTAAAACCACAATGAGATACCACTTCGCACTGGTGAGAATGGCCATCATAAACAAATCAACAAATGATAAGTGCTGGTGAGGTTGTGAAGAAAAGGAAGCCCTAGTGCACTGTTGGTGGGAATGCAGACTGGTGCAGCCACTGTGGAAAACAGTATGGAATTTCCTCAGAAAACAAAAAATGAAACCCTGAAAAAATGAAAGCCTTTTTAACCCTGTAATTCCACTGCTGGAATTATATCCTAAGAATCCTGAAACACCAATCAAAAGAACCTATGCACCCCAATGTTCATAGCAGCACAATTTACAATGGCCAAGTGCTGGAAGCAACCTAAGTGCCCATCAGTAAATGAGTGGATCAAAAAACTATGGTACGTTTACATGATGGAATACTATGCAGCAGAAAGAAGGAAGGAGCTCCCACCCTTTGTAACAGCATGGATGGAACTGGTGAGCATTATGCTAAGAGAAGTAAGCCAGGTGTTGAAAGATAAATGACATGACTTCACCTATAAGTGGAACCTAATCAGCAAAACAAACAAGCAAGCAAAATACTACCAGAGACATTGAAATTAAGAACAAACTGACAGTAACCAGAGGGGAAGTGGGGAGAGATAATGGGGAGAAGAGGGGGAAGGGTTTTGAAGAACATCTATAAAAAACACATGGACAAAACCAAGGGGGGAGGGTAGTGGAGGGGGGTGGAATGGAGACAACTGTACCTGAACAACAATAAAATAAATTTAAAAATACATAGATGAGAGAGGGTAGTATAGAGCATGACAGTGGTGGGAGATAGGAATATACTGTTCAGGAAGAGTGCTGCTCTAGAATGTTAAAGCTGGAAAGGACTGCAGAAATCAACCAGTCAGTCCATCTTCCTCATTGTACAGACAGGGAAATTAAATGATCAGATTGGGGAAGTCACTTACAGGGTAAGTTTAAAAGGGGGGAGCCTAGAGACAGTGAAGCCAGCCAGGAATCCAGAAATAGAGAAATGAAGTGTTGGAAGAAGGTGGTAGCAGGAATAGAAGGCTATTTTGAAGGAAGAAAGACTGATGGCATGTGATGATTGATCAGATAGATATAGGGGATGAATAAGCAGTCACTCCAACATTTCACTGCTAGCTTAGTGGGAGGCAGGAGTGCAAAGACAGTGCCTATTTGGCAAGGGGAAGATAAGTTTCATTTTAGACATATTAGGACTTGAAATTTTTATTCAAGTAGACACTGTCCATCAGACAGTTAAAGGGCCTAGAGCTTTGATAAAAAGGTTAAGGCAAGAGATTTGGGAGTTCCTAAATCTCATCATTGCTCTTTCTTGATGGAAAGAAGAGAGATAGAGATAGAGATAGAGATGATAGAGATAGAGATAGAGATAGAGATAGAGATAGAGATAGAGATAGAGATAGAGATAGAGATAGAGATAGAGAGAGAGAGAGAGAGAGAGAGAGAGAGAGAGAGAGAGAGACAGCAAAGCAAATGCGGCTGAGCTTTGAGCCTTGAGGGATATCCACAGAATGGGGATGGGAGAGGTGGTTGATTCACAAAGGAGAATGAATAAACAGTGAAAGAGGGAGGAGAAACAACATAGATCAGTGTCTATGTTAGCAGCAGGGCTTTGAGAATGTCATAATGGTACACCGGAAACAATGCTGATGACTAGCAATACTAAGAACTGGTAAACACTTAAATATAACATGGCTGTTTAAAAAAGAGTATAGTACATTGTGTGCCCACCACCCAAAGTCAAATCATCTTCCAATGTACACTTGAAACCTATATGGCCCTATTAATCAATGTCACCTCAATAAATTTAATTTAGCCCTGGCTGGTGTGGTTCAGTGGATTGAGCACCAGACTGCAAACCAAAGGGTAGCTGGTTCAATTTTCAGTCAGGGCACATGCCTGGGTTGCAGATCGGGTCCCAAATAGAGGTTGCACAAGAGGCAACCACACATTGATGTTTCCCTCTTTCCCACTCCTTTCCCCTCTGTCTAAAAATAAATAAAATCTTTAAAAATAAATTTAATTTAAAAAATAAGGCAACCTTGCATATACTGATAAAGATCTTCAGTATATGTAAATGAAAAAAAGCAAGGTGTAGATTGTTTTAGTATGCGCAAAAGGCAATTTAAGGAATCTACATTCATATTCGCTTGTGTATGTACAGTGACAGTCTAGAAAGATACGGTGAAAAAAAAAATCCAAGCACTGTGAGGGGTGGTGAACCTGACCAGACGAGGGACAAAGATAAATAGGACACTATTCTTCATCTACCTTTTTATACCAAATGGCTTTTGACCCATGTGAATATGTTACCTATTCAACAAATTTGTAATATAAAATAATTGTTCAGTGAAGACAAGGAGGACAAATGACAGCAAAAAGGTCAGTGAATTTGGCCCTCAGGAAGACCTCAGTGGGAGTAAGATTGGAGAGGATCAAGGAATACACAGGCTGTTAGGAAACAGAGACACTGCACACATGCACATGCGCACACATACACATATGAAACCATATACTACATACCTATATATAATATACATGGTATCTTTGGAAGGGTACAAAAAGAATTGATAACAGTGGCTGCATCTTGGTAGAGAAATTAGTGATAAACACTTGCACATTTGTATAATTTTAATCTTGTTCCACGAACATTTATCACCTATGCCTAAAACAACAATTTAAACAAATAATTGTTAGGAAAAGAAGGGAAGGGAGGAGGGGGGGAGGAAGGAAGGAAGGAAGGAAGGAAGGAAGGAAGGAAGGAAGGAAGGAAGGAAGGAAGGAAGGAAGGAAGGAAGGAAGGAAAACCACTCCACACTTAACAAAATTTGGTGGCAAAGAGGGCATGTGAGATGGATACGTTTGTAGGGGCCAAGATGGTCAAGTTAGACTTCTGCTTTATTCTGTCTCCCCATTCCAGTTCAAGAGGCAATGGTCACTGGGAAGAACAGGCACTGTAAAATCCAATAAACTACACTTTGATACCAGCTCTGCCACTTTACTGGTTGAATGAATTTTAGAAAGTTATTTAACTCTCTTAGCCTCAATTTCTGCATCTCAGAATTAGGGATACTACTAAGTACCTCTCATACATTATATTACTTAGTATGGGAGTCTAACATGCATATTTAACAATTTTGCAAGAAAGTTTGGGAATGACTGATCTATGTGACTCACTTTTCTCCAATGCTATGGCACACAGAACATGGTCACAAGAATAGTTAATATTGATATTGGAAAGAAATCATGAGGCACAAAAGGGGGTCTTTTAAACAAAATTCTAAAGTATAGTGGAACAAACATAGGATTTTGGCAGACCTGATTTCAAATCACGGTTTTACCACTTATTGGTGTTAATTTGATAATGTTCTTTGCTCTCTCTGAGTCTCATTATTTTTATCTGTAAAATAGGAATACTATCAATTATTTTATAGTAGCGATGAAAATTAGAGATTACACATATAAAAATTCCAAGTACATAACTGGCATTTGATTAGTGGTAACTTTGATCACCCCCAGCCTAGAATTAAGGCTCCTAAGCACAAGAAAGCAGTCATGCCAATTTCCTACTTTGCACTTCCATTCCCTTGCCCCTTCAAAATAGTTCTCCAAAAATAAAAGCACATTAGCTATCCCTTTGATTTTTCAAGCACCTATGAGGTCAGCCAAAGAATTCCCTCCTGCCCTTTGAACTTTTAATTTATTCTCAAATGATTTACTGGCTGCCTGGCCTCCAAATGACCATGCTAGCAGTTATGTCCTTCCTCTCAGAGGCTCTGTCCCTTTGATAACAGCAGTGTCCCTGATGGGGTTTACCATTCCCATACTCGAGGAGAATGCTTCCAAGATAATTTTTTTTTACTTTAGAAGGACATTAATGGGAACAGAAGTAAAAAGCAAGCTAATATTCTCACCAATACCTGCAAAGACTGAATTATCTCCTCTAAGACTTTCTCAGATTGTTTATACTCCTTTCAAACTTACAATGTGATACTCATAAGAAGAAACATTTCCTAGCATCCCTTTTGAGGCCTGTTTCTAAAGTTTGCTCCAGTAAGAACAACTCTCCAGCAGTAGTCTGAACAGGAACAGACTAAGAGGAAACCCCCACAGTGTATCTTTTAAATTGTTACAGTACTGCCACTGTGAGTTTGAATCTATTCCTTTTAGTGCCCTGACATAACTTAATTGACTTCTACGGAGACAGCCACCAATTAGATTAGGCCCTATTAGGAAGAAGGACAGAGATGGTTCTTCCTGGCCCTTCTCAGCATTCTCAGCTTTGAGTGAGATAGTGAGAAAAGGAATGTCATGGTCAAATAATGAGGACACTTAAGGCATTGGGTATAAATACCAGACAGTGACTCATATCCAAGGCTAGTCAGACAGAACACGTTAGGGCTTGCTTAAGCAAAAATGAAAACACACATATACACAGTATGTTCACATTAAGGTACCTCCTTTCAGTTGAAGCTGTGAAAACACTTGATTCAAGCAGAAGACTCACACTATTCCCTCCTGGAACACATAGCAAAAAGACGGGTGGCTGCTGTTTTAACAGTCTCATGGCAACCCTTCCCAACAGCAAGGGGAATACTATAGTCATCAGCCAGTAGGCCTCTCCCACATACAAACCTCAGAAACACAATTCACACATAGGAGCTGCAACAGGAAGGAACCCAACTGTTGCAAGCCAAACTCCAGGACAACCCCCATTCTCCACTGCTGCCATCTCCCCTCACATCCAGGGTTGCATTTAGGATCACTCTCATCTTTTGACAACACCATTATTTCCTTCTTTATGTTCCTCTGTCCTAGCTCATATGTATGTGTTATTCAAGGCTCACCCCACTTATGAGGTATCACAGAAAGACTAGAAAACTTGGCTAGTATATCCAACTCTTCAAGTCCTATCTTCTTTCTAATTTGGGATAGGAAGTAGAAAGGTGAGAATGACCAATTATTGAGTACAAAATTTTTTCTTTACTCCTCCAGCTAATCATCATGGAGAGTCCATTCTGTGTTCTTTACTAATGATGGTATAGATAGCCACTGTCCTCTAGAACATTTTCATCCAGTAAGGCAGACACAAGGAAGCCAAAGTACCCAAAGATTTCTACTGGAAAATCAGAACTCCAGAATTCCCAAAAGGGAGCAATTAGTTATATGAGAAGCAAGCTGAGATGATGCCCTTGAGGCTTAGAGCTAGAGCTTGAAGGTTAGGCCCAATTGGGTGGAGCAGAAAAGGGAAAAGAAAGCCTTCTAAGTATGCAATCTGAAGCCCAGCCACTCAAAGAACATCAGGATGGGAGTTTCCCACATATGTTTGGAGAGCAGAAAAGAAACCATTCTGACTGAACACTCAGGTCCTGGAAGAAATTCTAGAAAGTAAGATTAGAGTCAGATGGAGAATGGTCCATACACCAGGCTGAAGTAGTTTGGGCTGTATAATATAGGCAGCAGAGAGCCATTCAATAATTTTAAGTGGGAAGAGTGGGGATGATCAAAGGGAGGAAAAGCATTGACAAGGTCACTATAGTAGTGTAACTGTTCCAGACAGAGATATCTTCCTGCCTGTCCCAGCTTTTGCAAGATCCTCCTTGAAAGCTGCCCTGTCTGAACTATCTCAGAGCTCATTACTTTGCATCTCTTTTAGGTTGAGTGAGATATCAATGATGTTTCTTATTCTGAATGAGACTCCTAATGTACTGCAGTTGGTCAGAGACTTAAAAAAAAAAAAGAAGCTTCATCCAAATCTTCCGGTTTAGAAGAGAGGCACATACATCATTTCCATTTTTGTAATAGCATCAGTCAGCTTGGCCCCTGGGTCACTGGTCTCTTCTATGAGCTCAAGGGAGGAGCAGGAGGAGAGAGAGAGAGGGAGAGGGAGAGGGAGAGGGAGAGGGAGAGGGAGAGGGAGAGGGAGAGGGAGAGAGAGAGAGAGAGAGAGAGAGAGAGAGAGAGAGAGAGAACTGCCAGCATAGGGCAAAACCTGATTGTCAAGTGCTTTTCTGGGGCCTGTTCCAGATCACTGTCACTTACAGGCTTAGACTAGAGCTCAGCCTTAAATTAGGGCTCCAAATTAGAAGCCAGAATGAGAGGTGTAAGAGCCCCGCCTGGGTCTTAGTAGTGGGAATTAACTCTCCCTGATCCTTAATTCTTTTGGCTTTTATTAGTGGCTGGAAGGGTAGAGGGATATAACCTGAACCCTAATGCAGCTGAGAAGGGCTAAGAGCCAAAACTTTCCTTGAGCAGATACAGTATGTGCAGAGCCTGGGCAAGTTTCAGAACACTGTGCATTTCTTCAGCCAATGGCACAGGAAAACATGAAAAGTACTTATTTAACCCTTTACATCCAGAGGGGAAGAGTATCATTCTCCCATCAAGCAGGGCTCACACAGCAGAGAGACATTAGCAAGCGGGTTCTTGTAAAAGCCAGAGCACTCAGGTAGTCTTTTTCACAAAAATACCCCCAGCAGCTAGATATTCAAATCAATTTCAAACATAAATTACAAGCTATTTCACCTTGTCAGAGAGAACAGTTAGGTAAAGTAAGCCATGTGCCCATTAGCCTTTTAGCTTGTAGGGAAGGAGTGAATAGACCAAGTCCCATAGCACCCACATCTTTACATCATTCTGAATTTTAGTTTTTCAGCATACAGAAAGGCAGGTGATGCTGCACAAAATAAGTAATGGATCTAGAAGGCAAATCTAAAAAGGATGAGGGTAGGAGAAGGATCACCAGGCCTTTCTGCACAGTTAACCTTTTCTGAGAATTACATGCAAGTATGCAGGGCATTGGGCCTAGGGTTTGGATCAGATAATCAGTCCAAATTTGCAAAAAGTATCTTAGTAATAAAGCAGTGTTTCCACCCAAATTTGCAAGAAATGAATTTGTGAAGAGGATCCCCATTTTCTCCTTATTTTAATATAAAAATCAGGATAAGTTTTGGAAAGGACACCACTGAAGGCAATTAAATAATACTTGAAAGTTTAACATTGCTTTTTCAAAGGTCACACTTAAGAACCAATACTACTGTAGAAATACTAACAATGATATTCACAAATTAATAATACTACACCATGCAGAGTATCAAACTTCTAACAACAAAAATGCAATACAGACTTGAAACTCCACTGATTTAAGGTTTGCTTCCCAAGCCTCCACATTGTGTTTTTCATATACAGAAAACAATCCTTAAACATCTTGGCAAGTCAACTGAGGTTTTTTCACAGCCTAGAACATTTTAACATTACTAGTATCATGTCTGAAGTTTGGCCTTGTGTCAGTTTCTTCTATTTTTTGTTTGATTTTTGGACTTTTTCATCACTTAAACTACTAAGTTAAACAGAAAGAAGTTAATTCAGTAACACCTGAGGTGACTAGGCATCCTGCAGATTGGGGCTAGCAAGACCAAGCTATGACCAGAAAGGCTGATTAAATAACAATGCAGGCCTGTTCCAAAATCTGTTAGGGCATGAGATTGTCTGGCAATTAACTAATTTTCACAACAATCAGCAGACAATAAGTAAATTGCCTTATGTTAACCATTATGTTCCTAAAATAATTATTTGTGGTTTTAACTGATCAGTGGCCTTAAAAAAACCCTTTTTATTTTAAAATAACTTGATTGTTCTACAGACACCTCAGTCTCAAAAGATACAAAACTGAACTAAATAAAACTGGTTAGCCCTCCCAATTCCCATCACCACTTAGAACCTTCTAGGTTAAAAATATTGGATTCCCCTTTAACTCCTACCTCTCCTTCATCTCTTCAGATCCAACTGGTACGCATTCCACTAACCTCTAGCAACTTGCTAATGTTTAACAGTCAGCACATTGCCAAGATGACTGATTCCCTCAAAATGTGCTCTTTTATTGTTCAATGCAGGTCTTTCCTCATGGAAGCACTTATGTGGCTGGTACTGTGCTAGGGGCTTTATTTTTAACACATTAATTCTCCCAAAGAATAAAATCCCTCCCTACTCCAAACCTGAAGCTTTCTATAGCCCAGTTTTCTGGGTTCTTCAGAATAACTGGCTCATGTCATTCACCTTCACATCCCATTACTCTGCAACAGTCAAGCAGAGATCCATTGATTCATTTATCCACCCACACAAGCAATATGACATTGAGCAAGTTACCTAACCTCTATATGCCTCAATTTATCTTCTGTAAAATGGGGTTAATAAATGAGTCCATATGTGTTAAAATAGAAAGCTAGTGCCTGACCCAGGATACACACTATGAAAGTATTTGTTAGAAAACAAATAAAAGTGACATTTATGGAGCTCTCTGCTGGTTTCACAGGACTTAAGAAGAATAACTCAGCTCTTAAAACAGGCACTCAATAAGTTTAGTGAAAGAGTTAAATGAGTAATTAAACAAACAACATATCCCCTGACCTTGGGGAGCTCATGCTGTTAGTCAGTTCACTGTGGGGTGAACCAACTGATCTTAGTCTCCTTTTTGTGTCTTTAGGACATGCAGCATTTACACTAACTAGAACAAATGCTTTTCTTCCTCCGTAAACTACATAATCCTATATATCCTTCAAGGCCTAAATCCAATTCTTCATTTTTTCACAGCCTACTCAATCATATCAGCCTATAATGAAATCTCTTCTCACTGAATAAATGTTGCTCTTAGATTCTACCCCATGGTTTCAGAACTTTAAGCTTTTTGTTTCCTGGGTTTGCAGTAGTGCTTTTCTTCAACAAAACTGTCACTTCCAGGGAACAGGTCTTCTACGGTGGCTATCTCTTGAATTCTCTAGTTTAGGGTTAGGTACTTTACAAAGTGCTCAACAAATATGTGTTGACCAATGGGTTGACTGATTGATTGACTGGAGGCTTAATTGGGAGCTCTTACGAGACAAACAAGGGTTAGCATAACCTTTCAAATTGCTGGCTGTTCAGACATTAGCCAGAAATTATGTCTGGTCTTCCAACTTGTGGTAGCAGCAGGAGACATCATATTAAAGGTGCTCTGTCATTTCACACATCTCTCAGTGATTTGGTAACTTCAGAAATTTAATTTTTAAGTTCAAAATTATCTTCAGAGAATTGATATTTAATAAGGGATACTTCCCTGGCTGGTGTGACTCAGTGATTGAGTGGCAACCCACGAGTCAGAGGGTCGCTAGGTTTGACTCCTAGTCTGAGGTACATGCCTGGGTTGCAGGTCAGGTCCCAGGGTAAGAGGCAATCACACATTGATGTTTCTCTTCCTCTTTCTCCCTCCATTCCCCTCTCTAATAAATAAATAAATAAATAAATAAATAAATAAAATCTTAAAAAAATAAGGGGTACCTGTGGAATGTTTTTTATTTCTGTGTTAAATTTTTATTTGGTTATTTTTTATTGTTGTTGAAGTACAATTGTTATTTCTTTTTAAAATCACATGCACACCAAGTATTTACATGAAATAAAGGGTAATATCAATCTCCCTCTACACAGGAAAAAATGTACAAGTTTTATTATACTCATTTTGCAAATGAGGAAATTGAGACACAGAGAGGGAAATGACTTTCCCAATGATACATAAATAATTATTGACAAAGCAAATACTGAAATTTAGGTCCTTTGAATCCAAACTCATACCTCTTACTCTGATTTGAGATTTAAAACAAAACAAATAAAAAATCCTTCCTTTGACCCTGACCCCTAAGGGGTACATTGGTAATATACCAGTTTTTTAACTCAATTATAATCTCTCATTTCTCTCTCATTTCTTCCCCGCCCCTCTTCGTATTCTTTTACCAGTTCTTCCTCTCTCTTTCTTCCTTTCACCTATGAAAATGTGGTATTAAAGAAAGAGACTTGGATTTGAAGTCAAACAGAAGTAAATGTAAGTAGCAGCTCTTCTACTTACTGTGTGACTTGGAATCTGTTACTTAACTTTGCTCAGGCTTCAGTCCCTTCATCAGCACAATGGGGACATCAATATCTACCTCAGAGAGTTACTATAAAAAGTAAATGGGAATATATGTAAAACACCTGCAAGAAGCAGTATTTGCCACATAGTAGGTCCAGTATCTCTTCTATCCCACTATATCTAGGCCATGACCATACTTTGGGTTTGAGAGGTTGCTGAGATCCAACCAAACTACATTGCCTCCACCCAGTGAGGCACATCCACACAAGTGGAATATCCAGGTCCTTGCCTGGTCCACTTTTCAGCCTGTTGTCTTGATATTCCCTGATTGAAAATTTGAATTAACACAGAGCTCCAAACTCAAAGTCAAATCCTCCAAAGAACATGAAAGTCAAGACCAGACACTTACCCCTCAGATTTCAAGATGTCATCACTCACCATCTCAGTCAGATGATATACCATCAAAAGCTGCGTACCTGCAGAAGTTTTCACAGGAGCTTTTACTTACATCAAACAAAAACAAAAAGAAGTGGAAAACAGCAAGGCAGCCCAACAAAGACAAGACTTTAGCATGTCAACTTCTCATGAGCAAAGATGGGGCTGCAGCCATGAGACTCTAACCTATTTCCAGAATAACTAGTTGAACCAGATTTACTCCCAGCTCTACCTCATCTCACCCCAACCCCCTCCCCCAAAAGAAAAATCAATTTCTGATGAACCGTGAAAGGCAGTATAGGAGAACCATTCAAAAGTTTCCTGCCAGAGGCCCAGGAAGAGAGACAATCATACAGCTGGGAATCTACTGAATGGCATTAGGGTGGAGACCAGAAGACATCACAAAGGGTCTGTCCATCACTGGGCTTAACCCTTGATCCTGTCAAATTAGTCCCACCTCTCACATTCCTTGTAGATATATTATTAAAAGACTTGAGTGGGAGTTAACAGACCATGCCACATGCCATCCCTGAGAATATAGCCACCAAGAAACAGCCACTTCGGAAAGATAGGGAGTAATGTGGAGAAAAGCAATACACTGTAAGAATTGTCTGCTGTCAGTCAACCTTCACACTTCCATAGCCTAACCAAGCAAGGGTCCTGGAGGCCTTAGTGATCCATCAATAAAGCAGAAGCCTGTCCCATGGACAGTAAAAAAAGAAACAGAAGGGTACAGAGAAGTGAAGTAACATGCCAAGCTTACTCAGCAAGTTGATAACAGAGTATAAGGAATGTAACAAAGGTCTTGTCCTCCACTGAAACAGGATAGAGAGACACAGCATGAAAGAATTTTCCCATAATCTGGTTCTCAATTTGCTGTTTTTAAATTTTATCAATTTTAATTCTGTGAGTTTCTCTCACCCCCACTGAAAGCATAGCTGAGTCAACAGGGACTAAGCTGGTATAGCAGACTAGAAGAGTCCACTGTGACCAAAGAAGAGAAAAAGTTGGGTTTTGTACAGAGAGCAGGGCAGCCAATGAATGAAGAAAGAGGTGATGAGACATGAATGAGACAGTCTAAAATGTAGGCAGGCTTCAAGCAACTGGTGCTGATGTTTAGGGGCTGGGAATCAAAAGCAGGAAGGGTAACTTGGATGCATGGAAAATGTGTCTCTGTTGCTATTAGGCAGTGCTCGCCCTGTGACATACATAGTTACAGACTCACACCATAAGAGTAGGACTTATCGGAGGTGAAGTCAAAAGGGAGGGGTTAGTTACTTTGAGAAAACATCTTGATCCTTGCAACTTCAGTGCCCGACCAGGATGTCTAGGTGCCTAAGTAAACATGCCAGTGTAATGTGAGGAAGAACGGATCATCCCTTGCAAAACTAATGTCTTACACTTGGCCTATTTATACTGGATGGGGCAAAGGGGTTCAAGAAGACAAACCCCTACCCCATCCCTCTACTCCAGGGGTGTTAAACTCATTTTCACCAGGAGCCACATCAGCCTCTCGGTTGCCTTCAAAGGGCCAAGTGTAACTTTAGGACTGTATAAATCTAACTACTCCTTAACAGTTAAGCAAGAGCTCGGTGCTGCCACTGGGTAGAAACAAGGTGCTGGGCTGGATAAAACAAGGTGGACGGTCAGATTCGGCCTGCAGGCCTTTTGTTTGCCACCTGTGCTCTACTCCAACATAATTTTTACCCAGGTAAAATGATATCTCAACTTATTCATTAATGATTTAATTGAAGTCTGTCTGAAGGGGGTTCTTTAGGGGAGTACAAGGAATAAAATATTGGCTCCACAGAAGCTGACAGTGATCTAGGTACCAAATAAACAACATAAAAGGGTAGATTGCTGATAACAAGGTAACTCAGGTAAACTTGGAGTTCAGTTTCAGAAAAAAATTTAACCATGCATATACTGTGTGCACACACACTCACGGATATGAGCATGTTTGGCCCAGATAGTAGTAGAAACTCCAAACCTACCCAAATCTGTATAATAGAGATATCAAGAACACTTGTCCCTAACTTATGAATGAATTGCTTTACAAGAATACCATTTGTAAATAAGCAGCTTGGAGCTTTAAATACAGTTTCCTATAGACAGAATATGGTGAATGGTGGTTGGATTCTGTAATTTTATCAGCTATACACTATGGATTAAGTAGGCCTTTCCAAACTGTTCTGAACCTTAGCTATTACCAAAAACGTTGTGTCAAAGGAATATATGTCCTGGATATTGTCTCTCCTCCAGGCCTCTCATTCTTTAGTAATAATGATGATTAAGTTACACTCTAATATACTCCTGATCAGGCCTTTAGTAGCAAGAAAAGGTATTTATTTGCTCAAATCTGGTGACAAACTGGTGGATATGAGGACATGGAGAAATGAAGCCATGGGTGCAAGAACTCCAGAAGGAGTGACTCTTGTAGGTATTCCAGGTACAGAAAGAAGACCTCAGAACCCAGGGATGGCAGCAACAGCAGGAGATTTTACAGTCAGTGCCATTGGCAATGTTCAGGGAGATAAATATCTGACAGAACTGGGGACAGAAACTGCTGTCTAAATTCTTACATAGGTGCTCTGTAAGTTGGAGGCTGATTATATGTCACATATGGTCAACATCTTCGATCTTAAAGACACCTATTTTTCTCAAAGGGGGGAAAATTAAGTTTAAAGAGGTTACTCCTACAAATTCCAAGCCAGCAGTTGGGAAAAAATAAAATAAATTAAATCTGGTGTTTTAGAGTCTGACTTTGACACTATTCATTAAATGCTACTTCCTTCTTTTATTATACCAATTCCTTCTCTGTACTTTGTATAAACATATTTGCTCCTTGCATTCAGGACTTATATTTTCTCTCTTATCTTCCTTAGAAAACTTTTCCCAAGGCTGGCCTGGGTTAGGAGCAGGTCTAGGGGCAATTCTAATTCAATAGTAAGAGGTTAAATATGTCCCTCCCAAATTTATTATGTGGTGGTTCCATATGCCTATGCAGAGTCCTTGTGCAGGTATGTCTTAGCAACAGCATAGATAGCTCCACTAAAAGGCTTTGCTTGACACAGGATCTTCATATGGCATGGACTCAGCTGTATTTTTTAAAATAATGATCCTACTCAACTTTGGTCAGACTCTTCTCAGACACTGTATTCAGCTGTAGGCTCCATGACTCAGGAGGAACATGGACAGGCTGGAGTGTATCCAGAATGGGAGGACGAAACCAGAGAGGAGGCTAGATCTCGACAGCTGAAAGAGCTACCACACTTTAGTCTAGAAAAGTGAAACAAGGTGACACAGTTTTTGTCTTTATACCTCCCAAAGGCTTTCCTAAGACAGAGAAAGCACCCCTGACAGTGTGGTCCCAGGAAGTACAGCTAGGACCCACAGATGGTAGGTAGAGGGAGAATGATTGCAGAATGATTCCTATTAAAGAAAAAGCTGTCCATAGTCAAAACTTTCCAACAGTTAAATAGACTAGCTAATAAAGTAGTGAGCTCCCCCATGACCAGAAGGGAATAAGCTCAGTGCTACTACACAGGAGGCTCATAGGTTGGTTAAGATTAAGATGAGCTGACTTTCACCCTGGCTGGCGTAGCTCAGTGGATTGAGTGCAGGCTGCTAACCAAAGCATCGCAGGTTCAGTTCCCCCCAGTCAGGGCACATGCCTGGGTTGCAGGCCAGGTCCACAGTGGGGGCCACATAAGAGGCAACCACACATCTCTCTCTCTCTCTCTCTCTCTCTCTCTCTCTCTCTCTCTCTCTCTCCCTCCCTCCCTCCCTCCCTTACTGTCTCTAAAAATAAATAAATAAAATATTTTTTAAAAAAGATGAGCTGACTTTCAAAAGGTCCTCCTCACTCTGAGAATCTGTGATTCTAGGTCTCCTCCAAGAACAGCATTAGATTAACAGCCCTGAGTTGAGTCTGTTTTGGGTGGGGGTAGGTGTGTGTGTGTGTGTACATGTGTAAGCACATAGAGGGGTAGTAAGAGCAGTTTTTCACTTAATCTCTGCTGTTCATTAACTTTTCTCAGATGGGTCAGCATCTTTCCCCCACCTCATTCCCCCCAGTTCTGAAGAAGCCTAACTATAAAAACTGTGGTGTTCCCTCCAGAAAATCACTCTATAAACACTAATCTCAAATCTCTTTTAAAAAATTCTGGGAGGGGGTTAGAAAGAACAAGGGGATAGACCATTTTAATTTTTGTAAGGGACAACACTCAAGTGTCTTCCAGCTGGAGTTGAATTATTTTCTTTGTCTGAGGTTTTGATGACGGAAAACCCTCTAACAGGCTTTGCCTTTTTCACTTCAGGGAAAATATGTGTGGATCTCAATAGGGTACCAGGTGTATTATGACAGCCTAGCACGCCCAAAAGTAGTGTGTACCTGAAGTTCAACCAGAGGTTACCAGAAATAACACCTGCCCTTCTTATTCTACCTCCCTCCAACCTTCTTTGTATCTCTCTGGATTAATTCCTACCTTGTATCCCCAAATGCCTTCTACATTCTGAGAAAGGATAGCAGTTGAAGATGTGAGGCAGTAGACATCTTTGCTGATTCAAGAGGCAGAGAGGAGGAGAGAATTCATGTAAATAACCATGCTGGACTAAGCTCCCAAGAAGTATACCCCATGAAGGTTCCATTGTGAATGCCAAACCCTGGTCTGGGGGTAGGACCAACCTGAAACACAGCTAAAAATGGTTCATAGGAACTATTGTTTCTCATATAACATGACCTCTGCACTCAACAAGAACTCAAACTTGCAGGCAAATTTACTGCCAACCATAAGAGAGCCTTAATCTGAATTTACCCATGTCTTCTTAAAATTTCAACTGCCTCTTTGTGTGTTTTTTTTCTAGAAATATGCTCACAGTGGGGATGGAGAGGGGCTAAAAACAACTTAAAGATCATGCCCTGCCATTTTCCCCGCCAAACAGTATTAGTTTGCCCAATTCATTCTCACATCATCTTTAATGCAAATAGATGCTTGGGTCTAGAAAGGATGAAATGATATAGAGACATTAGTGCACATTAAGGGTAGAAGGTGAAGCTTCTTTCTCCTCTAGGCTACTCCCTCATCCTACCTAATTTTGTTCCAGGGAAGTAATTAATCCCCACTTCTTTCACTGTGTCAGAAAAAAAATGGACCAGGTAAAGGGCAACTATGTAGAGTAGGTCTGTCTTCTACCCTGCATTATCCCCCTACGCACACACCCTATTTTCCTCCTCCTTTTCCTGCATCCCCACACTGGTCTCCACCCTTTTTTCTCCATTCTTAGCCAATATTGGCACATTTCCAATAACAAAATGAGTATAGGAACCTTATGCTCTGCTATAGCTCAGTGCTCTCTCTTTCTCTCTCTCTCTCTCTCTCTCATACACACACATACACAGACAGAATAGTATACAATTTGAATCACTGAGGCCTCTGAGAGGCCTCTATTGATGCAGAATCATTAGTGCCAGAACCTTGGAAAGGTCACCTATCTCCAAAGAGGATCTTTTCCAGTGCAGGGAGCCAACTTCACAGATGGATGTATATACTGTTCAGGGGGATTCCTAGATAGCAAAACAGACAAATGTCATTAGAAGACAATCCCCACTTCACCCAGATGGGCTTCCTTAGTCAATGAGGTAGTATAAAACACACACTGGGAATATATCCTAAGACTCACAAAACACCAAATCAAAAGAATTCATGCATCCCTATGTTTATAGTAGCACTATTTACAATAGCCAAGTGCTGGAAACAGCCTAAGTGTCCATGAGTAGATGAGTAGATAAAAAAAAAACTGTGGTACATTTACACAATGGAATACTGTACAGCAGAAGAAAATAAGGAATTCCTGCCTTTTGTAACAGTATGGATGGAACCGGACACTATTGTCCTAAGTGAAATGAATCAGTTGGTGAAAGACAAATATCATATGATCTCACTTATAAGAGGAATCTAATGAACAAAATAAACTATCAAGCAAAATAGAACCAGAGGCATAGAATCATGGGACAGACTGATGGCTATAAGAGGGGAAGTGGGGACTGGATGAAAGAAGGTGAAGGGATAATATATATGAAGTACCCATGGACGTGGAAAATGCTCTGGGGATTGCCTGTGGGAGTGAGGGGGTAGGCTGGGAAAAGGGGGAGCAAAAAGGGGAAAATGGGACATCTGTAATAGCATAAACACTAAAACATGAAATAAAAAAAGACAGTAACAAAAGGAATTAATAACACCAAGGTCATGGACCCAGTTCCCATGTGGGTCATGTTTCAATGCGAAAATTATAAACCATCTCTAACATTTGCTGAGTGGATAAAACAACTGTGAGACATTTACACAATGGAATACTACAATGCTATAAAAAAAGAAATTTTTACCCTTTGCATAGATGGACTTGGAGAACATTATGCTAAGTGAAATAAGCCAGTCAGAGAAAGACAACTACCATATGATTTCACTCATATGTGGAATCTATGAACAAACTGAACTAACAAGAAAATTGAGACAGACTCATAGATGGAGCACAGGATGACAGCTAAGAGGGGAAGTTTTGGGGTTTGAGGGATTGAGCAAAAAAGAAAAAGGACTCATGGACATGGATGACAGTGTGGTGACTGCAGGGGGTGAGGGAATATAAGGCACTTAAATAGTAATGGGAAAAATAAAACAAAAGGAGACACACCAAAAAAAAAAAAGACTAACACTTGAGATAATCAAAAAAGCTTTTTTAAAACATTTCCTCTTTTTTACACTTGATTGTCAAGAAAAGACAATGAATCTCCATAACTTTGGGCAACTGAATACCCCACATTCAGGGAAATCGCAAAAGTTGGTCAGAATTGATGATTTCTCCAACCTAATCATTTTCTAGTCCAAAGGTTCTCCCTTGACAAATACGAAGTCTGTCCAGAAAAATTCCAGCCATTGTTAATATAACAAGAATGGTTTGTGCATCATCGATGTAACCTGGCAGCCAAGGAGAGTGGACTGGAATGTGCATGTGTGAACAGTGACAACTAGTCAGTAGGGGCAGTAGACGCTATTGAGTGAGCATGTGTACTGTGTGGCTGTCACATTCAAAGTGACTGAGGGAGTACAGCAACGAATCTGCACCAAAGTTTGCATTAAGCTTGAACATTTCTCTATGGAAACTATTCAGATAATTCAGAAGGCTGCAGCTATAGGCAACTGGTGACTGGCAGCTTCATCATGACAACATGCCTGCCCATGCTTCATGTCTCATGCAGTGTTTTGGTGAAACATCAAATCACCCAGGTGACTCAGCCCCCATACAGCCTAGATTTGGTGCTGTGTGTCTTCTGGCTTTTCCTAAAACTAAAATCAACTTTGAAAGGGAAGAGATTTTAGATGGTCAATGAGATTCAGGAAAACATGATGGGGCACCTAATGGAGATTGAGAGAACTGTTTGAGGTCCCAAGGTATCTACTTTGAAGGGGACCAAGGTGTCATTGTCCTATGTACAATGTTTCTTGTATCTTATTCAATAAATATCTCTATTTTTCATATTACCTGCCTGTATACCTTCTGGACAGACCTTATATGAGGTAGATTTTCATACTGCACACACGCTTTCCTCACTAATCACCTTTTCTCAAATTTTTCCACTCCCAAGATGCCTCCATCTTTTCCACAAGCTATCTCCAAGCATATATGCCATACCACCCAGACTCAAATCACTTTTGGGGTTTTTTCCTCATGACACAAAAGGAGGTTCTCCATTTTCAACCATCATTCTTATATTTTACTTCCATCTCTGCCTGACCTGAGATCATCACAAGTGATTTGGAATCATCCAAATAATCCTCTCCTATTCCCTGAGCCCAGGCTTTGTCATGAAGTGTCTGCAACCCAGTCCTTACCGACTGTGGAACCATAGGCTAGCACAGAATGGGTGACTGGTGTAGGAGGCTGCCAAGACTGTATACGGACCCAAACAATATTGCCCCATGCACCTTCACAAACCACAGAACTACCAGAAGAATAAAAAAACTTCCCAAGAAGTAGAAAATATGATATACTTGGAGAATACCACTGACTCATCATATGATAGACTTAGGCAAGCCACTCAGTGCATCACGACCTCAGTTTTTCCATCAGTTTCTCCACAACCTTCCCTGACTTTCTCACAGGGTGGCTGTAAGAGGCTAATGAAATAAAGGATGTGGAAACACACTATAAACAGTAACCCTGTGTCCAAATGGATCAAAGCATCATCATCCTCAGTCTGCAACCCTTCTGAGGCAAAAAGGGCCAGAGCTAGCATAAAAGGTTGGTTACTAGATCATTATAGTCTTAGCCTAGGGAGAGCAAGTGAGGTATGCAGAATCCCAGAGGTAGTGAGTAGCAGAACAAGGATTAGAACCCAAGTTTTTGATCTACCGGTGTGTTTCTCTTTCTACGCCCCTCTATCCCATCTCCACCAGTGTGTGCAGACTGAAGCTACTTTCCAAAAGAAATCTGTATTGTTCTGAAACTTAAGGGGAAGCAAAACTAAGGTAGAAAAATGAAAAGGGGGATTAATCAAATGTGCCACAGAGTGTCTTGGCAAGCAAAAAAACACAGGCAATCACTACACTTAAAAAATGTTATGGCCCCTTTATATAATGTTGGGGCTAACCAGGTTACAATAGCTGGATTTCACTGTAAGGAGCCAGGATATTTGGGAGGAGTGGGAGAAATGAGTTTACCCTCTGCCTCTCCATATGTATGTAATAATGAGCCTTCGTACAATAGGGGTCAACTGTACATTCAGCAGAAAGGGAATCATTAAAAGCACTCTGCTCTCAACACACAAGTCACTTCCTCAGCAGGTTGGCTAAGGAAACCCTCATCTACCCTCAAATAATCCCCCAGCCAGACCACAAATTGCTGGCTGCCCCATACTTAGTAACACCCCTGCCATGCTAGTGCTGGCACACAAAACAATCCAGCAACACAGCAGCAAGCACTCTCTGGGATGCCTCTCAGGATGGCTCAGACCTGGGCAAAGGGCAAAAATGACCTCTCCAAGGTAGGTTGTTTAGGCAAACTGTGAAGTTCTGTGGGTGGTGTAAGTAGAGAAAGAGAGGAACTGCCAGACCATGGAGGGCCACATAGCCAGTTGTGACCTTGATGGAAAAGGGGGAGGGGATGGAGGAGTTTGATTAGAAGAAATTCCTGAAGGCCAGGATTCCCCTCTCCAATGGAGGTGAGAGTTTTTGTTTAAGGAAAAGTGTATTGCCCAACTACAGAGAATACTGGAGAGGAGTGCCTTAGGAAGAGGTGTGACTGTGGGTTACAAAGGCATCTCAGCCTGGTTAGAAATTAGAAATACATGACTTAGTATAGGGGAAGGGAGTGTTGGATGAGGATTTGGGCTGGTTATTGGTGTCGAGGGAGGCTAAAGATCTCAGGTTTCCCTGACAGCTCCTCAAAATTTTGCCTCAGCATACCTCAGACTGCTTAAGCTGATTGGTATACTGTATGGCAACATCCCAGGGTTGCTAAGAGTGTGGGCTCCAAGGCCTGAAGGATCCCCACACTACAAATTAACCAGCAGCTCCAATGTAATGCAAAAGTAGCACAGGATAAGGAGGGAATTCTCGCTCCTGCTGAGACATGACCTACGTTAAAAAGCCAAAAAAGAAGTGACATTTGTTCCCTGCTGAGAAGCCATGTCTTTCTATCTCCAGCCCAAATCCATACCTATAACCTTAATTGCAATTTCAGAGGGTTGTAAAGGCTTTTCAGATTTGAGCATTTAAGAGAAACACAAAAACAAAAACAAAAAAAAATGGGATACATGGCCATTTATTGGCTCCTCTACTTGGCCATCTGGCTCCTCAAGGTGAGTTGTCCTACAAATCTCTCTTCCCAGTAACAGCTCCAGCGGCCCCCCACCCTCACCCCTATGAGGAATGGCTCGCTTTGGGGGTTCTGGAGCACTTGGGAGAGCTCCTCTCCCCGGTCCTCAGCTGCAACTTGGCTTCCAGCAGATCACAGCCTCCTAAAACAAACAAACCCTGGCGGCGGCGGCAGCAGCAGCAGCAGCTACAGCACAGCTGCGCTCCATGGCGCAAAACTTTCCTCCACACTTCTCAACGTGCAGGAAATCTCTCCGGCGCTGGGACAGGACTGGGAGGGAGGGAAAGGCCGAACTTTAAGCAGCGCGAGAAACGCCCCACCAGCTGAATGGATGTGCGCGGTCTGGCCGTGGGAAGTGAGGCTGACGAAAGCCACCAATGTCTCATCTCCGTTCCCACAACAGACCCTCGCCCTGCAACCTGCCCCGACAGAATGGCCCACCAGTCGACCAAGGGCCACCTCTGCTGAGAAAGCTGCCAAGCCGCCTTGCCTGTCCCGTCAGCTCCTCAACTTCCCACAGGGGCACGGGAACTTCTAAGGAGAAACCCCTACCAGCCGCCACTTCCTCCAGTCAAACTGAGGGGTGCAGCCACCCCAGGTGGAGGAGCAAAAGCTGCCCCAGAGCCTCCTGAGAATGTCTGCGCGCAGGGCTCTAGCCCGAGGCCAGCCATGCTCCCGCCACCCTTAAGGGGTGTCTGTGCCTGGGCTGGTGGGACGAGCCCCAGCTGCTGCTAATGCGCCACAGGGGGGCTTTCAACTCTCAGCCCAAGCCAAGTTTCAAAGTTGGTCTGAGGGCCCATCCCACAACAGCCTGTATACCCGTTTGCCCATTCAAAGTTGGGCACCGCTGGGACAGAGCCTCCAGTTCTTACCTTCGACACTGTGAGCGGTTCACAGTGTTCCAGACCCCCCTTAAGGGTGAAGCCCCAGGGCGCCCCCCCTTGCAGCTGCACAGGGACGTACTGGAAAGACCCAGGTCGGTTCTCCATCCTCCACTCGGCTCAGGCGCCACAGGGCTCCTTTCCCGCAGGGGCTATGTTGCCTCCGCCCCCAGCAGCTCCACCACCATCGCCCTCCAGCGCTACGCCACCCCGCACCACCCTGCTCCGCCTACTCTCCCGGCTGGAGACTCTCGGCCGTGAGCGAGAGCAAGGAGGAAATGACACGGAGCTGGAGAAAGGGGGAGAAAGGGGGGAAAGGAGAAGGGAGAAAAAAAGAAAAGAAAAGAAAGAAGGAGAGGCGGAGGGATAGTGTGTAATGGACAAGAAAACGGAGCAATAAGAAGGGGCAGTCACTGGGACCTCGCCTATAGGATCGCTGGGGAGTGGGAGCAAGGCGAGGCTTCACATCAATTGTTACATTGTTTCTTTCAAGCTGGCCCCCACTTTGGTCCTCCTCCTTACTGCCGGGTTCCCCGCCCCTCCAGCCAGCAGAGGCGAGGGGAGGTGAAAGTCGTTAATGTGGATGGCCCTCGTGGCCGAGTGGGCTGAAACACTGGTTTCCCGATAAGCGCTTCTTGTTTCTCTGCCTTTTTCTGTTAAAGGTCCCGAGAACCATGTCCTAGGAGGGTTATAAGGCTGCTAATTTGTGTATCTAGCCTAAAGGGATGGAAATTAAAGCAAGTAGGCCAGCAAACACAGTGGGGCTGTGTGTGTACACTGCTCTGTGCGTCTGCGCTAGGTGTGTGGGGTCATTGAGAAACATTGCCCCGGAGCACTGTTTAAATAAAGAAGCACTTTGAGGATGCCCCCTGCTCGGGCTCAACCGCACCCGGCTCAGCTCTGGCATCTATGAGTAGCACTGTGTATGTTCCAGTCATCTGGAGTTCCTGGCACGGACTTGCACTTGCCCCACTGAGATGACCAAGCCAGGAATCAGCAAACTTTATGACTGGCAGTATTGTTTCCACTCCTAAACAAACCTACAGGAAAGAGCATCCATTGATAAGCTGGCCAATTAACAATGTTGTGCCTTTTGAAAGAATCAGTTTTTGGGCAGAGCCCACAACATCTCTGCTCATCTGTTTATGCTTGAGGCTATAGTTTCTGAGCTGGGCTTTTAGAAACCGACAAACCCCCTCCGCAAACACACACACATACACACACACACACACACACACACACACACACACACACACGAGTATTAGTCTTGAAAAGCGAATTTGTTACTAAATCTTAAGTTGATTTCTCATTTTGACCTGGGCAGGTTACCATCCCTCTCTAGGGCATCCTTTCTTGGACCCACTTGCAGGCAGTGAGTTTTTAAAGGGCTTCACACTAGCAGGGAAAGTTTTGACAATTCAGTTGTGACTCAACAGAATGTTCCCACTTTCTCTTGCCTGTTTAGTCCCTTGCCCTCTTCGTATGCAGCTTCTTCCTCATTGCCAAGGAGCACACTATGGCACACTTCCTTCCACAGTTAGCTTTCTGTAGACAAAGTTTCCACTTTCTTCTTCCATTTCCTTACCTGTCACTGCCCCTTCAACACACTTCAGCCTGCTGTGTGCCCCAGCAGGCCACTGAAAATTCTTTCACAGGCATCCCTCCCTTCCCCAATCCTTTCTTTTCTGCCTTCTAGACTGTCTTAATTATATGATGCTGACCTGACTTTTCTTTAATAAAACAGCAGTTTGGGTGTCTATAGCCCACTTTTTAAAACTCCTCAGAGATTAATCCAATGGGAAAACACCTTGAATCTTTTAGACTTTCAGACATGCAAAAATCATTTTGATCATGAACATTTTTTTCATTTCCCCTACTAGAAAGCACAAAATTTGAGAAAATGGCATCTTAGCTTGTTGATTCTTGATTGTGTGTCAACCTATGACAACATTCATTTGCTCTGTCCCATTTTGAAACTCAGCATTTTTCTTTTTATTTTATTTTATTTTTTTTTAGAGAGAGGGGAAGGGAGGGAGAAAGAGAGGGAGAGAAACATCAATGTGTGATTGCCTTTCATGCACCCCTGCACTGGGGATCTGGCCCACAACCCAGGCAAGTGCCCTGACTGGGAAATGAACCGGCGACTCTTTGGTTCACAGACAAGTGCTCAATCCATTGAGCCACACCAGTCAGGACTCTTTCTTTTTCTTTTGGGGTAAGACTCCTTTCTCTATGATTGTCACTTGCTAGAACACACTATGTTTCAGTCTCAGCATACTGAAATCTGTAAAGCTCAGTTCACAGGATATGCAGTCATCATTAAAGGTCTACTAGAATTATGTGTCTAGACTAGAGGAAAGAGATTTGGAAACAGGAGACACACATGTGAGCCTTGGCTTTGGCACTAACCAGATGGGTGACCTTGGGCAAATCATTAAACTAACTGTTTTCAGTCTCATTTTCTGCATTTGTAAATTTCAGCTAATAAGCCCTGACCAACCTACCTCCCAGGCCTGTTGGAGACTAAAATAAAATAATACATATGAAAACACTTTGATAAGGAAAAATTAAAAACCCTTACAACCTTATTATGAAAGTAAACACTGAGCTAGCCTTTAGACAATCTATTTTCATTTCAAGACTAACTCCATGCTGATGCCTTGTTGTACTCTTCAGTTTACCTTTCATCATTATAGCAGAAGAACATAAATTACCTAGCCTCTGGTGCTAACAGCATATAAATAGACATTATGAACATAGGATGGCTAGATAATGTTGCTTGCTTATTGATAAAAATAAATGCTACTAGCATAGACCTCATTCTTTCCTAGTAGTACAGTTAGTGGGAACATGATTATGTAGTGGAAAGGATATGGGGTAGAACTTGAGGTGCCTGGATTCTCATCTGGTTCTGCCATTAAATTGCAGTGTGATATTAAGCAGATCATTCCCATTTCTGTAAATTGAAGGGATTGAACTACTTGATTTCTTATATTCCTCTACAGTTTGCAAATTCTGTGACTACTTCCTGGCAAGTGGCTACACATAGTATATGTACAAACAAAAGCTTGATGATGGAGATGAACCAAGTGTAAAAGCAATGGAGAAGAGTCCAGGGATGTATTTCTTTGTGTGTGCTTGTGTGTATGTGTGTGTGCAGTCACTCGTGACCAACAGATAATGAGTTCACCTAAAGTACATGAAATTGCCTGTAGGGAAAAAGGTAAGAAGTCCAGTAGATGGGTAGAAATAGGAAACTCCACATTAAGAGAGAAATGGTGACTGATAATTCACATTGGATTATAGTTTGAAGCCATTTGGAGTGGATAATCTCACTCAAGGATATCAGAATGATGTGAAAATGGGGATGTAGATAGAATCTTAGATTATGCTAATATTTAAAAATCAAGAAGGATCACAAAAGGTTTAAAAAAGGATTAGATAGAGAAGGTGGGCAAATGGCCAATCAGTAGAAACAGGAAAGAGAAATTTAAAAAGTTTGTTTACTTGTACTTCATTTAAAAAATAACATCCTCATGAAGACTCTTCTTTTTTTTTTTTTTTTCCATTAGAACTCTACTGACCAGTTTATCTTTTGGGGAGGAAGAAGACTGAAATATCAATTCTTTTCTGAACTTTTCTTTAAAAAAAAAAAAACTTTCTTAGGCTTTCCCAGGCAGCTGCCAAAGATGGCAGAGGGGCAGGTCCTGGTGCTCAATGGCCAAGGTCCTCTCCTGGGCCTACTGGAGGCAATCCTAGCTAAGCAGGTCCTGCTGGGCCAGAAGGTGGTGGTGGTGCACTGTGAGGACATCAACATTTCTGACAATTTTTACAGAAACAAGCTGAAGTACCCGGCTTTCCTCCATAAGCAAATGAACACTACCCCATCATGGGGTCCTTACGACTTTTGAGGCCCCACGGGCATCTTTGACAGACCATGTGACCTATGCTGCCCCACAAGAGCAAGCGAGGCCAGGTCGCCTGCCTCAAGGGGTTTGATGGGATCCTGCTGCCCTATGACAAGAAAAAGTGAATGGTGATCCCTATAGGCCTCACAATGGTGTGTCTGAAGCCTACATGGAAGTTTGCCTACCTGGAGCACCTAGCCCATGAGGTTGACTGGCAGTATGAGGCAGTCACAGCCACTCTGGAGGAGAAGAGGAAGGAGAAGGCCAAGATCCATTACCAGAAGTAAAAGCCGCTCATGAGGCTATGGAAACAGGAGGAAAAGAAGTGGAGAAGAAAACTGACAAATACACAGAGGTCCTCAAGACTCATGGACTCCTAGTCTGAGCCCAGTAAAATTGACTGTTAATTCCTCATGCTTGGCCTAGCCTACCCTTTCTCCATCACTGCCCTAGGATGTGGGGGACTGCCAGGGGCTATTGTTCCAGGGCCATGGGCACCCTGAGCCTTAGAAGGCTGGGGACACAGAAGGGGCCTTAGTCACTGCTGTTTAAGAAACGTCTTTTAAAACACAAATGTGACTCTGGATGTACTGTGATCTACTCATTCATGACAGTTTTGGGAAACCAACACTTGAAACAGCTAGTTCCCTTTCAGTAGTTATCAGTGAGCTGGAACTCAAGTTCAACTTTCCACACAGTCAGATACCATACCCTGCAGCCATTAGGATGTAAGTGAATGTGGGGACAGGAAAAACTTGGTATTGGACAAGGGAACTTAGAGATACACAGCCTGGGGCTGCCAGCCACAGAGTCACAGGCATCACCCTTGCACATTCCTGTACCTTGTGATCACAACTGAATAAATTATTTTTAAAGAAAAAAACTTTCTTAAATGAATCCTTTGTAAATTCAAATTTGAATATAATATTCCTCATGACAGTACCTTGAGCTCCTCTGAATTGAGGACTCTAGAGATCCTAGTGAAAGCTACACTATCTCTCTCCTAGAAGGCCTCACATGATCTCCCAATGTTATATACAATTTTGGCTGAGGCTTATAGACCCTAGCTTCAGGATCCTTACTCTAGTAAAAAATACACTTTTTTAAATTTGGTTAAAACACACACACACATATAACATGAAATCTATTCTTTTAACATATTTTTAAGTGTACAGCACAGTATTGTTAACTACATGCACAAATGTGGTCCAGCAGGTCTCTAGAACTTTTCCATCTGAATGACTGAAACTTTATACCCCTTGAAGAGTAATACCCATTTCTACCTCTCCCCAGCCCCTGGCAACCACCATTCTACTTTCTGCTTCTATGAATTTGACTACTTTTGTTACCTCATATAAGTGGAATTGTGCTGTATTTGTGCTTTTTGAGACTAATTTATTTCACTTAGCATAATGTTCTCAAGATTCATCTATGTTGTAGCATATGACAGTATTTCTTCCTTTTTAAGACAAATATTATTTCATAATATGTATATACCACATTTTCTCTATCCATTCGTTGGTCAATGGACATTTAGGTTGTTTCCACCTCTTGGCTTTTGTGAATAATAATGCAATGAATTCAGGAGTGCAAATATCTCTTCTAGATCCTGATTTAAATACTTTTGGGTAAATACCTGGATGTAGGATTGATGAAATATATGGTAGTTTTATTTTTAATCTTTTTAATAACCTCCATACTGTTTTTTATATGGGCTGCACCATTTTACATTCCCACCTACACAGCACAAAGATTCCAATTTTTCAACTTCCTTGCCCACACTTGTTAACAGGGATTTCTCAGTTTTTTTGTGTGTTTGTTTTTTGTAATGGCCGTTCTAACAGGTGTGATATGATATGCATTGCATTTCCCTGATTATTAGTGACACTAAGAATCTTTTCATAAATCTGTTGGACATTTGTATGAGTTCTTCAGAAAAATGCCTATGGAAATTCCTTGTCTATTTTTAAAGGACTTGAACAGACACTTCTCCAAGGAGGACATACAGAGGATCTAGAGACACATGAAAAGATGCTCAGTATTGCTAGCTATCAGAGAGATGCAAATTAAAACCACAATGAGATACCACTTCACACCAGTCAGAATGGCAGTAAACAAAGCAACAAACAAGTGTTGGAGAGGTTGTGGAGAAAAAGGAACCCTAGTGCATTGTTGATGGGATTGCAGACTGGTGCAACCACTATGGAAAACAGTATGGAATTTTCTCAGAAAACTAAAAATGAATCTATGTTTTGACCCAGCAATTCCACTGCTAGGATTATATCCTAAGAACCCTGAAACATCAATCCAAAAGAACCTATGCACCCCAATGTTCATAGCAGCACAATTTACAATAGCCAAGTGTTGGAAGCAACCTAGGTGCACATCAGTAAATGAATGGATCAAAAAAAACTATGATACATTTACACAATGGAATTCTATGCATCAGAAAGAAAGGAGCTCCTATCCTTTGTGACAGCATGGATGGAACTGGAAAGCATTATGCTTAGCTAAATGAACCAGGCAGTAAAAGACAAATACCATATGATCTCACCTTTAACAGGAACCTAATCAACAAAACAAACAAACAAGCAAAATATAACCAAAGACACTGAAATTGAGAACAGGCTGACAGTGACCAGAGGGGAGAGGGGAGGGAATTTCAGGGGAAGAGGGGAAGGGTTTACAGGAACAAGTATAAAGAACACATGGACAAAAACTGGGAGTGGGGAATGGGAGGGAGGAGGGAGGGCTGGGAGGGTGGGTTGGGATGGGAGTAAAAGAAAACTGTACTTGAAGAACAATTAAAATAAAATAAAATTAAAAAGTAAATAAAAATAAAAACATACACACACACACACACACACGAAATTCCTTGCCCTTCTTAAAATCAATTTATTTGCTTTTGGAGGATATTAAACCTTTATTGGATATATGATTTGCAAATATTTTTTCCATGCTCTAAATTGCCCCTACCTTTTCATTTTGTTGATTTTTTTCTGTACAAATACTTTTTAGTTTAATGTAATCCCATTTATTTATTTTTTGCTTTTGTTCCCTATGCTTTTGGTGTTAACCAAGAAATCATTATTAAAACCAATGCCATGAAGCTCTCCTCCTAGGTTTTCTTCTAGGTGTTTTACAGTTTCAGGTCTTATATTTACTTCTTTAATCCATTTTGAATTAATTTTTGCGAGTGGTGTAAGATAGGGGTTCAGTTTCTTTTTTCTGCAGGTAGATATACATTTTTCTCAGCACGATTTACTAAAGAGACTATCCTTTCTCCATTGTGTATCTTTGGTGCCCTTGTCAAAGATTAGTTGACAGTATATGCTTGGGTTTATTTTTGGGCTGTCTATTCTGTTCCACTGGTCTATATATCTGTTTTCATGGCAGTATCATACTGTTTTGATTACTATAGCTTTATAAAATAACTTGATGTCAGTAAGTGTAATGTTCTTCTTTTTCAAGATTGCTTCGGCTATTCAGGGATTTTTGTGCTTTCATACCAATTTTAGGATTTTTTAATTTTTATGAAAAATGCCATTGGAATTTTGATAGGGATTGCACTGACTCTGTAGATCACTTTGGGTAACATGGAAATAACATTTGCTCTTTTAAAGAGCTTACATATTTACTGAAATGAAGTTTTGACATAAGCTTAATGGTAGTCATTGAGTGAGTTTAATTTGCCCTAGATTGAGAAAACAATTGCTAAATGCTATATGCAAGGCACTTTCCATACATTATTGGCAATGATTACAGTGACCCTGAAAAGTGGTATTAGTAACTTTTACAAGTGAGGAGACTGAGCCAGGAAGTGGTAAAACCAGGATTTCAAGGCAGGAAGGCTGGGAAAGCATCCTGTAATGACTTTATTAATCATGTCTCTTGTCAAATTTTTTTGCAAGGCATGGAAGGAATTGGAGTCCTTCATTCTGCTCTTTTTGTGTTTCCATTTTGGAGTACTTCTGTTAAAATAACTCTTTTGACTTCTTTCCTCACTCCTGGGTCAGTTGGCAATTTCTGTGTAGTTAAATGGGGAAAGTATTAGAAAGGCTACTATGGCTATTTATATATTCCATGTCCTCCAATCCAGATTCTAACAGTAATAAGCAAATTTTTCATCTCTGCCTCTCTGCTTCCTGTGTCTTTCAGTTGGTTCTGAACTTTGGAGTGAATGAGAAAGATGTTATTACTTACCACTACTCCCCAAATATATCTACCCAACCCAATTCTACACATGTGTGTGTCCACTGTTCACATATCTTTAATTTATTGTCTCCTGACTGTCCATATGGGCCTGCTTCTGAATGCAGTTCTGATTGCCTAGATGTCTCTATGTGTGTGCATTGATGTAACAGGAAGTGTGGGTGGGTGTTCTGTCCAAGTTCCATGTGGTCTTCAAGGGAGATTGAGCTTGGTATGTGTGGGGGAGTGGGGAATGAGAATTAAGATGTATTCCTTGAACTTGGCTTTGAGGACCTCATTCTCCTAGTTATCATAATGGTTCTTGCCCTTCTCTCTTAGAAACAAGTTTTACCTTGAAAGACTACTTTTTTCCCTCTTTCCTTCCATTCTGGAGCCACAGACCTCCTACTTCCTATCTGTGTGCTAGTAGTCATCATTTCAGAAACCCTTTCTGTGCTGGCTTAAATATTATTTGCACATTGTTTATAAACTAGGGAAGTTCTCATTTGTCATAGGCAAATTATCGTATTAGAGAAATCTATCTTATGATTTACGATTGTTATCTAGAGTTCCATGGCACATAGCTCTAAGATACTCAGTGAATTTTATCAAGTCATCTGAATTTCATTACTCCTGTGGGAAGAACAAGGTAAGAGTTACCATTAGAGTCATCATTTTAAAGGGTGAAACCAAAGGCTGAATAAATTCATCTCTTTACAAATCCTCCCTTCATACTCCTTGGAAAATCAAGTGCTGGTGGGCCCAGACTACTCCTGAGCCAGTTGACTCATATGCAAAAGGTAACCCAAAGCATGTTTTTTAATAAAAACACATTGTGTTATAAATAATATCAAAAGGTGTTCATGTTTAATCTCATCAATTGGATCTATGGGACTATTCTACTTGGATTTCTAGGGCCCCTGTTTCTCTCCTTTCCCATTTATCCCCACCTTCCCCAATAATTGCCCTGGCTCTTCTGGATGTTTCTCACAGAGGAAAGATCTGGGGCAATGATAATTATTAGTGCAGAGGGGAAAAGTGAAATGTTTCAGGTATTATCATATATAGATTACATGAAAATAATGGCAAGTTCCTCCTCCCCACACCTAAGGGTGTGTGTGGTGGGGTTGGGGTGGAGCAAAGGGAAATTTTAAGTAGATTATAATACTAAAGAGTCCACCCTTGCTGGTATAGCTCAGTGGATTGAGCACAGGCTGTGAACCAAAGGGTCACCCCTTCAATTCCCAGTAAGGGCACATGCCTGGGTTGCAGGCCAGCTCTCCAGTGGGGTCCACATGAAAAGCAACCACACATTGATGTTTATCTCCCTCTCTTTCTCCCTCCCTCCCCCTCTCTCTAAACATAAATAAATAAAATCTTTGAAACAAAACACTAAAGAGTCTGATTCCTGGGGAATTTTGCCTAGGGCTAGGGAAATACATGGTTGAGACCTATTTCTTTTAAGTTGAAGCTAGTACAACATTATTATAGAAAATATTATAGCTAGGCACTATTTTTGTTAAATAAATCCTTGTAAGTGCATGCCGCTAGAGAAAATTAAACTTTCAGCTTCTCCTTGGGCAATTTTGTTAAGAATCCTTCCATTGCCAAGGTATCCCATTTGGGCCATTCTATGCTTTTATTCACTCAGAAAAATACTAATTGTCTCATTGAATCTCAGGATCATGGCTTGGTATTGTGTTTGAGACTATAGATTTAGAGCCTCTTCAACCTTCTTGAGCTGATAAATATAAACAGCTTGTGTGTGTGAGAGAGAGAGAGGCTTCCATCTGTGGTTGCTGGTGCTCTCTGGGAAGGCCTGTTGCAGCAGGAGTTGGTTTGTTTGTGTTCTAAGCTCACACTAATGTCAGCCCAATTGGAAACCCTCAATTTGTTCTTGGGGCAATCAGTCATCTGGTACAGGTTCAGCTGGGCTGTGATGAATGTTTTCCATTGCTCTAAAGGAATTTCAGACAGGAGTTGACTTCTTCATATCAAGAATGTAAAAATCAAATGAACTACTCAGAGACAATATGTGGGTTTGAAGATGACCTCTTCCTGGTACCCAGCTTGGACAGGGGCCACCCCTTGATTTGAAATGTGTGTTAGCCAGTCCTCTCTGCTTCTAAAATGCTGTTTTCTGAGAGTTATTCATCACTCCTTGGTCATTAATAAAATATGCTTTTGGTGCCCTAGCTGGCATAGCTCAGTGGATTGAGCACGGGCTGCGAACCAAAGCATCGCAGGTTCGATTACCAGTCAGGGCACATGCCTGGGTTGCAGGCCATGACCCCCAGTAACCGCACACTGATGTTTCTCTCTCTCTCTCTCTCTCTTTCTCCCTCCCTTCCCTCTCTAAAAATAAATAAATAAAATCTTTAAAAATATATGCTTTTAGTGAATATTAAGCTCTTACCTCAACTCCTCTAGATATGGAAAGAGAAAAAAAATCACACATACACACTCACACAAAACCCAATCCTTTTACTTTAAAAAGTTTTCATCATTTTGCAGTGAAGGTACACCGATTCAATGGGCATTTGAGTATAACAAAGCCCCCAGTACAGTTTTGATAAAACTCTGAAGTATACAGCTGACAGTCAAAATATAGATATGTATATATGTATCCTTCTTTTCTTTCTTTAATAGTTTATTTTTACTCTGGACTAAATAGAAATGAGCCCTGTCTATGAAACATTGCCAAAGAGGAAATTGTTTTCCTTTGGCTTGAATCTAGAATGACCTAGCCCAAAGAGTAAAGAATAACCTGTCTTTGTCTAGGAGTGTCAGATGGTCTTCTAAAAAGGATTACTTACTCCAATTATTTTCTTTGATGGAGGTGGTCCGTGTCTAGATGTGTACACATACACCCCTCTACCCATGTAGATACATGAACAAAGCCACAGATAAGTACTTATGTTCAACTTTGAGGATGCCTGGCCCATTTCTTTGAGAGTTTGGTAGCTCAGACTGATAAAGAAAGAGGTTCCTGAATTCTAAAACAATTGTCAGGAACGGGACAATCACTTGACGTTCTAGTATATAGGGGAGTGATGTTAGAGGAATGGTGGTGTTAGAGATTCCCTTGGACTCTCCCCTTACAGTTTCAACAATTTGAACAGCTATAACTCAGTAAAGAATTCCCTGCTTAACACACAAATATACCTGACAGATCTGCACACTGAATTATCTAAAGGTGGGCAAGCAGAGCAAAAGGGGGAGACAAAAAGGGAGAGTGGCTGATACAAGCCAGGGGTGCTTACAGTGTTTTTTTCTTTCGCTGTTTTATATTAAACTTCAGACACCTGGATATCATACTTATTTCTTCCCCTTTTCTCCCCACACTACTGACATCCACTCAGTCACCAAGCTATGTCATTTCTATTCCTAAAATAGCTCTCAAATCTATTCACTTATCTGCATACTTGCTACCACTTCATCATCATCTCACACCTAGACCACTGGAACAGCTTCCTAAGTGGGCTACTTGATGCTTGCTATTCTGCCCAAATGCCTCTACCCCATTGTTCACTCTGAAGCATTTTGCAGCCAGGGAGCTCTTTCTAAACTAAAACTGTATGTCACTCCTCTGTTCATTTTTTTCAATGGTTCCCCATTTTTTCCTGAATAAATTCTAAATCCCTTGACTAAGATCCTTATTATGTGGCCCCTGCTTATATAACCAGTATTTTATCCCTGCACCACTTCCAACCCTTTCTTAACCTCCCCACCCCAAACACTTAAGTCTCCAGAAGTACCAAATTATAGGCAGTTATCCCAAGCCTGACCTGTTCTCTTGTATCTCTAGGCCTTTTTATAAACATTTCTTCCTGTCTGGAATGCCCTCCACTTCACTCTTGTCCATCTGGAAAATCCTTATACATTCTTCAAGTTAATTCAAAGGTCACACTTGTAGAAGAAACGTTCCTTGATACCTTGGCTTCATTGCCCCCTTTATATCACTTCATTGTTGCCCTGATCATATTTTATTATAATTGTCTCTTCCTCTGAGCTAGTTGTTCCTTATGGAAGATAAGGATTCCCTCACCTAGAGCAGCCAGCAAGTAAGACACTACAAAGAGCCTCTTAGTGATTCAGAACCCAAAAAGGATCCTGAGATTGAGCTAACCTCAAGCCTAGAAAGCTCTCTACTTTGACATTGTTTATTGGTATATGCTACTGGGGAACTAATAACAAAAGAAGAACAATGTAAAAGTTTGGGTGAGGTATAGAAAAGGAATGTAAGGAATACAAATTGCCATGGCACTCCAGATGTTCTACATACTGGCCCCTGCCCTGCCCTCCAGCTTTGTCTCTCCCTCCTCTGAATCTCACTCTACCCTCTGGTCACATCAGAATATACTATCCCCACCCACCTCATTTTGTGGTGTATCCTACCTTCATACTTTTACTCATGCTGTCTCTCTGCCTAGAGTACATTTTCTTTTGCTTTAGGTAACTTCTACCAATACTTTAACATTTAGCTCATGCCTCACTTCTTCCAGGAAGGCTTACCTAATTAACCAACATGCCAATGAATGTGCACATACAGAGAGAGAGAGAGAGAGAGAGAGAGAGAGAGAGAGAGAGAGAGAGACTAGATGTATGTTTGTATAAATCAGGACTCTTGCTAGCAAGTGATAAAAATACAACACAAATAAGCTTATGCCAAAGAAATCAGTAACTGATACTAATAGAAAATCACAGGGTAAATTTTAGGCATAGCTCAATCTAGGTGTTCAAATTATATCATCAGCAATCTGTTTCCCTTTGTTGTCCCTGATCTCCTCCTTGTTGACTCATTTATCAACAAGGCTCTCCCTGCATGATGACCAAGATATCCACCAAGAACTACGGATTTGCATCTTATCACTTAGCAACCCCAGTAGAAACACAGACCTACTTTCTTAATAGTCCCAGCAAAATTTCTAGAATTGAGTCTATCCCTGAACTAATGAGAATGGCCAGAGAAACAGTTCTCTGATTATCCAATTGTATTAGTCAGAGTTCTCCAGAAAAAAAATAGAACCAATTGTTTATTGTTTGTTTGTTGATTAATTATAGGGACCACATGATTATAGAGGCTGAGAAGTCCTGTGATCTGCTACCTGCAAGCTGAAGACCCAAGAAAGCTGGTGGTATAATTCAGTCTGAGTCCCAAAATTAGAGAACCAGGAGTACAAATATCTAAAAAAATAAGAGTAAGTGGACATCCCAGCTGAAGCAAAGAGCAAATTTGCCCTTCCTCTGCCTTTTTGCCCTATTCAGGCTCTCAACAAATTGGATGGTGCCCACCAGCATTGGTGACTATAATCTTTATTCAGTCTACTGATTTAAATACTAATTTATTCCAGAGATACCCTCAGAGACACACCCAGAAATAATGTTTTACCAGCTATCTGGGCATCCCTTAGCCCAGTCAAGTTGACGTACAAAATTAGTCATCACACCCATCTAGGTGGGATGAGATCTGTTACCAGAAGAAGCCATGTTGGGAAGCAAAAGCACTCTATGTTGATATAGTTTTCCTCTTTTTTTATCCCATGTTCTTCCCTTTTCCATGCCTCTGATCAGACCATATCATTTGTATTTGTATATATGTCTGCCTATCTCCTCCCATAACACAGTGAATTTCTATGTCTATTTATTGCTTTATCCCTGGAGATATTATGGGGGCTTGACTTCTAGTGGGTATTTTTAATCAATAAAGGATGAATGAATGACCTTGCTGTGCAGTTTAAACTGATGATTAAATTACATGGAACTGTATTGAAGGCTATTTTGGGCAAATAGTTTAATTTAATAATTAAACAAATTAAATAACATCTCTAATTTATTTTATTAAGTGCATGTTTATTACCGGGTTGCATGGTATAGAGGCATAAATAGTTAATGGCCCATTCAACATTTGAAAGTATGTAATAAATGTCTTCTATGTGACAGGCACTATGCTAGACACAAAGATTAACCTGTGCCTTTACCATTAATGAGAATCAGTAATGTATAGTGTGTAGTGATTGTACGTGTGGGCTCTAGGGTCTTGGATTAAAATTCTAGCACTTGCATTTACTAGTTAAGTAACCTTTGGTCAGTTACTTAACCACTGTACCTAGTTTCTTCTTCTGTCAAATGGGACTAGTACCTACCATGGAGGGTTGTTGTGAGGATTAAATGCAGAAACCAATGTGAGGAATTGACAATAGTACCTACAACATTTTAAGTGCTTGATATGGGTTAATTCTTATTATTAAATATTAACAGAAGCTCTTTTCCACCTAAATATCACTTTACCCATCATACTTTACCTGAAACAAGGTACTGGGTTAGGGATTTAAAATTGATCCTAAATACAGCTCTCAGCTTCAAGAGAAGAAAATAGAACAGAACAGAAACTTTTCTCGACCATGGCAGAATTGTAGTTGTACATAGAACTCAGGATCTTGGCTCTTTTAGTGTAAAATTACCATTCCCCAGTGAGCCACTAGAACAAGCCTCATACATACAGAGAAGGAAGAAGTGGTCTTTCCTTTTGGGAAAAGGTGGTGTTTCAAAAGAGGTAGGAGATGACTCTTAAATCCCTACATTGCCACTGCATGTGGCTCACTAGGAGAATCAGAGTATAAGCAAGTAGTTTGGGTGTCTAAACAGAGTTTCCTAACAACATATACTAGTTCTAACTGAGCTCTTTGATTTAATGAGGAGAGGATGACATTTGGAGGCCAGCAAATCTGGGACAGACTGTGGTATCTTGGGTAATAATAATGATCACTGCTCAGATCTGAGCACTGACTGTGTGCTAGTCACTGTTTGAAGCCCTTTGCATATACAGGGTGGGAAAAAAGTAGGTTTACAATTGTTGATATGAAAAATAATATCATAATTAATAAATGATGATATAAGATTAAAATCTGACTTGCATACTCACAGCTGTAAACCTCTTTTACCCCACCCTGTGTTCTTTCCTTCAATCCTTGCAAAAACCTTTGTATGGTAGGTTCTTTTATTATTATCTTCTTTTACAAGTAGAAGAAACTGAAAGACAGAGAAGTGAAATAACTTGCCTAAGATCGTGTAACTACTAAGTAGGAAAGCCAGGGTTCCAACCCACGCACTCTAGCTCTAGAATTTACAACCTCTTCATACCTCTCTGATCCCCAGATTTCTCATCGGTAAAATCATTTTAATTGTGCCTACATTCTAGGGTTGCTGTGATGATTAGAGATAAGCCGAAGGAAGCAATTGTCACAATATTGGACACATAGAAGGAGCTTGCTGTGTAAGAGTTGTCATTATTGTCTATTCATTGTTTCTAGGAGCAGCAGGTCTAATTTTTTTTGCCAATGCTACTTCTTGATTCTAAATAGTTTGAGTACAAATTAGTTTCTACATGAGGGAGATACTATTGGGTTAGTTATAGAGTGGAAAAAATGTTGATACTAATGATTTTTCTTAGTTCAGTCTCAAACTGTGATTTTTCCTTCTGTGTCCTGGTTACATGCACCACTTACCAGGTCCCCCAACATTGGCTGATGCCCCTCCCTACTTTCCAGCTAACCTTTCTAACCTGGCTCCTGCAAGGCTGGCCATATTTCCTTCCACCTATCATCTCATTATAGAAAAATGAATCTGAAAAGGACTGAAAGAACAGCCTGCTGGGAGACACTTGTAGCACAAATACATCTAAAAGGGATTTTAAATTGTGGCTAGTCATATTATTCTTCATTTGTAATTTTTATTTTTGTGAAACCTTCAGACTATTTTGAGTATATACCTAATGATATAAACAATAAAGGTTAAGACTAAACTAAAAACATGAAAAAAAAGATAGCAACTAAAAAATCCATCAGTCAGTGATGAGCTTGCACTGTTACAACTGCAATGCAAATAGGTCTGCAATGCAAATAGGGTTGCTTTTGGAAAGCAACCTGGCAACCTGCATCAAGAACCATATTTATGTTTCTGCCCTTTGACATGGAAATCCCTATTTGGGAATTCTATTCTAAGGAAAGACTTCAGCAGAAGGAAAATAAGAGTGTATAGGTACAAAGATTGTCAATACAGTATTACTTTTACTAATGAGAAAATGGGAATAATTTTAATGTTGAACAACTTTTTATATATTAGGGTCCATTAGCAAGTGAAATAGGAATGATAGAAGGTTCATTTTATAATGTTAAATAAATAAAACAAAATACAAAATAGTTTCAACCAGGTAAAATTGTCTTCATATGGACACAACCTAGAAAGGACTATAGAAAATAAAAATTGTAGCATTAGGATAAGGGGTGGAATTACAGTCTCTTCCTCTGCACTTGAGTGTTTTTGATTAATAACTTTAGAAGTTTTAATGAGTGCTTGGGTGGGGGGTGAGGTGTTGGAAGGAGTTGGAGAAGGAATTTCAAATACCAGTTTTGTTAACTCTATTTTTCTAATCATCACATTGCAACAGCGGTTTTCAACTAGTGTACCACAGCACACTGATGTGCTGCAAGAATTTTTAAAACATGCAATATCTGACTGTTTAGTCAAGGGTACTGACCTCTTTTTCCTTAGATTGTCAAATAAAAAGTGATAACAGCCAACATGACAATAGCTCTCTTGTGTGAATAAATCAAAAGTATACCTATTTTTTGTCAGACAGGCAAAAATATATTTTCTGGTGGGCTGTAGAACTTTAGTAGTTTATGTGTGCCATGAGATAAAAAAAAAAGTTTGAAAACCACTGTCTTACAAGTAAAGCCAAATAAGTAATTGACTTAATTTTGTATTTTAGTACAAAGACAGACAGTAGCCCCATTTATTCATCCTATCAAATATACATTCTCAATCAGTCTCCCTCCCATTCTCCAGCCCTTCCTTTTTCTCATCCCATAGTGACATCCTGCATGGCACAGGAGCAAACACGCTCATAGTTGCATCCTCAATACTTTACTATCAGCTGTGTGACTTTAAGCATGTTACTTTAACTTGCCTAAGGCTTAGTTTGTTCATTTGCTGCTACCCTTTGAATAATGGGGCTTACATTTTGGGGTGGTGTGAGAATAAAATAAGTTAATGTATGCAAAGTGCTTAACACAGTACCTGATATGTGAATGCTCAATAAATGTTAGTTACTGGCTACAAAACTGGGATAATACTAGCACCAACCTCAGAAGGTTTCTAGGGATGAAATGGGAGAATAAATGTCAAGTCTCTGGTTTAATAGGTGTTAAATGTATGGTAGCTGTCATCATGAAAATTGCTGCACCGGACAGTTTCATCTAGTAACAAAATTATCAGATGATAGAAGGAGCAATCAAGTGGGTTGGTGTCTGGAGAGACATACCTATTAAAAACTCCTAAGCAAGCATTACAAAATCATGGTGATCTAAATGTCAAGGGAAGCCTGAGACGTTGACTCAGCAGAGAAACCACGTGCAGAATCAATGAAGTTATTTTCAAAACCATGAAGAAACTAGAGAGTAAACAAGATGACTAATGCAGATTGTAGAAATCCATGGGCAGCTCCAAAATGAATATGGTAAGAGGTCAGAGGCAAGTCAGTTAGAAAACCTTAAAAAAAACTTAGGGGAGTTGAGCAGAAGTTGGAGGTGTGATCTGAGGCCAGAAAAAAAGAGGCTAATAATAATAGCCAATACCTAGTCTATGTTTAGAATTTACTATATGTCAAGCATTGCACTAAGCGACTCAAGTGCAATATATCCTTTTATCTTCCTTATCATCTATGAGGTAAATTTTTATCATTACTCCAATGTTATAAACTTGGCCCATGTATGCTTGACTACAAAACCTTAAAGTATACCAAGTACCAAGAAAGCATCTTCTGGAAATAAAACACTGAATCAGGTTTAGAGTGTCCAAAATGGAATTCATCATCTTTTCCAGGGAATCCATTCTTTGTTCTGTACTTCCCATCATAGCACTACCATACACCCAAGCCAGAAACTTAAGATACACTCTGGATTTTTCATTCTTAATTGAATCATGCACTAAATGCTTTCCAATTTTGCTTCCTATTTCTCAAATCCATCTTCTCCTGTATCTCCCACAAGCCAAGCTCTCATGGACTATTCTGGTAGTGTCCTATCTGGAGTCTCTGCCTCTAGTTTTGACTTCCTTGGAATCAATCTAGGCTACAAACCATAACCAGAATGACCTCTTTTCTTTTACTTTCCCATTTTTTCTAAAAGGAAATCTTTTTAAAATGCAAATTTGACCATGTAATTTCCCTGCTCGAGAACTTCTAGTTGTTCCGTAATTTTCCTTAGTGTTGTCCATGACCTGACTATACATGTCCCCCTGAATTGTGTCTATTTCTCTAGCTTCATCCCCTGCCATTCTCTGCCTCCTGAACATCATATAGTTCCTTCTTACTCACATCATTAGTCCATGACCTCATGACTTTCTGTAATTTATTCTGCCAAGTTCACCCTTTCCCACTCCCTTTCTCTCAGCCTTTGAGTCTTGGCTTAGGCATCGGCAACTTCAGAAAGTGTCTCCTGACCTCTGAGTATACTAAGTGACTCTACTCTTCCCTCTGTCCTCCTTACCCTGTGTGTTTGATCACTTACTACAGTATATTCAAATGATCCTTGTGATTCTGGATCATACCTTGTTCATCTTTACACCCACCAAATTAGTGAGTCCCTAATCCATAGTTAGGTTTTAATAAATGTTTTTGAACTGTTGGAAGTAACTAGGAAGTAGAGACCAAAGAGACTTAACAGAAATAACTACAAATTATGAAGTTCCTACTGTGTGGTAATGTACAACTCTGACTGGCATTCACTAGATAGACTTCTATCTAGTCTTATTTTTCTCTATAAATTTTATCACCATCTATCACATTATATATTTTACTTATTCAGTTGTTTGTCAGACTTTCCCCATTATAGTATCAATTCTACAAAGATAGTAATATTTGTCTTTGTTCTTTGTTGTATCCCCAATGTATATCAGTGTCTTCCACATAGTAGCTTCTCAGTAAATAGTTTTGAATGAATATGGAGGGTGGGCACTTTCAATGTATAGTATCATTTGCTCCTCACAATGATGCTACAAGGTAAGTATTAATGTTTCTATTTTATATATGAGGAAAGTGAAGTTCCTGATCACGCACACAGAGAATGACAGAGATTTTGAGAAACTGGTATATTTATTGAGCCTATAGGTCAAAAATGATTGATCCAAAGATCTGGGTCACAAGATGGGGGAATGCAACAAAAATTCCAGCCCCATAAAATAGCAATTAATAAGTGAATCTCTGATAAGCTGAATTGAATAGAAAGACTATACGCTCTTCCCAGGGAGAGACTGTGTATTCACACACTCTACAAATGAAATCAGTTTTGCAACTTCAATAGCTGTATTTGCTGTTCTAAAAGAATCTGGAGGCTTGTGAGCACTTTTGTAAACATTATGAGGCAAATCCATTGGAACAAGGATACAATATTTGCAGACAAGCCCCTCAGAATTTGCAGAGAAAAGTTAGTCCATGGCACAGAGAATTGGGATGCCTGTTGTATGTATGACCTCTGCAGGTATAAACTACACATACTTCCACAAGGGTAGAAACGATCTTGCAAGGCTTCTCTAGTCAGGGTCTGGAATTCAACCATTGTGTCTGGAGTTTGGCTAGATAGATCACAATACAGATGAAAAAACCCTACAACTTTTGAATTGTACCTCAAGTTTTGGCCTCTATAGTCACATTTCAGCTTTGGCTCCTTACAGCCCACTGAAGAGTTATTTTCAAGTTTGTTACCTGACTATTTATAGGCTAGAAAAATTAGGAAGGAGAAAAATACAGGCTTAGGACAGGGAGGTCTGCTCCTATATATTCTTTTTTTTAAATATATTTTATTGATTATGCTATTACAGTTGTCCCATTTCCCCCCTTCACTCCCCTCCACCCTGCACACCCCCTTTCACCCACATTTCCCCCTTTAGTTCATGTCCATTTGTCATACTTTTACATTCTTTAGCTTCTACATTTCCCATACTATTCTTACCCTCCCCCTGTCTATTTTCTACCTACCATCTATGCTACTTATTCTCTGTACCTTTTCTCCCTCTCTCCTCCTCCCACTCCCCTGTTGCTAACCCTCCATGTGATCTCTATTTCTGTGGTTCTGTTCCTGTTCTAGTTTGCTTAGTTCGTTTTTGTTTAAGGTGTGGTTGGGGTTTTTTGTTTGTTTGTTTTTAAGACTTTATTTATTTTTAGACAGAGGGGAAGGGAGAAAGAGGGAGATGAACATCAGTGTGTGGTTGCCTCTCATGCACCCCACACTGGGGAACCTGGCCCGCAACCCAGGCACATACCCGACTGGGAATTGAACCAGTGACCCCTTGCTTTACAGTCTGGTGCTCAATCCACTGAGCTACACCAGCCAGGGCTATGTGTAGTTGTTAATAATTGTGAGATTGCTGTCATTTTACTATACATGTTTTTATCTTCTTTTTCTTAGATAAATGCCTTTAAGCCCTAATAAGGGCTTGGTGATGATGAACTCCTTTAACTTGATCTTATCTGAGAAGCACTTTATCTGCTCTTCCATTCTAAATAAAAGCTTTGCTAGATAGAGCAATCTTGGATGTAGGTCCTTGCCTTGCACGACTTGGAATCCTTCTTTCCAGCCCCTTCTTGCCTGTAAGGTCTCTTTTGAAAAATCAGCTGACAGTCTGATGGGAACTCCTTTGTAGGTAACTGCCTCCTTATCTCTTGCTGCTTCTAGGATTCTCTCATTCATTTTAATATTAGGTAATGTAATTATGATGTGCCTTGGTGTGTTCCTCCTTGGGTTCAATTTCTTTGGGACTCTCTGAGCTTCCTGGACTTCCTGGAAGTCTATTTCCTTTGCCAGAATGGGGAAGTTCTCCTTTATTATTTGTTCAAATAACTCTTCCACTTGTTGCTCTTCCTCTTCTCCTTCTGGTACCCCTATAATATGGATGTTGGAACATTTAAAGATGTCCTGGAGGTTCTTAAGACTCCTTATTTTTTTTTTGAATTCTTATTTCTTCATTCTTTTCTGATTGGATGTTCCTTTCTTTCTTCTGGTCCACACTGTTGATTTGAGTCCCAGTTTCCTTCTCATCACTATTGGTTCCCTGTACATTTTCCTTTATTTCACTTAGCGTAGCCTTTATTTTTTCATTTAATTTGCAACCAAATTCAACCAATTCTGTGAGCATCCTGATCACCAGTGCTTTGAACTTTGCATCTGATAGGCTGGCTATCTCCTTGTTGCTTAGTTGTATTTTTTTTCTGGAGCTTTGATCTGTTCTTTCATTTGGGCCTCTTTTTTTTTTGTCTTAATGCACCTGTTACATAGTGAGGGGCAGAGCCTTAGGTGTTCACTAGGGTGGGGCAACCCACGTTGCTGTGTTGTGATGCTGTATGTGGGGCAGGTGTCTGAGAGGGAACAATGGTGCTTGCTCTGCTCTCTGCCAGATTTCAGTCACTTCTCCTGCTTCTCCCAAGAAAATTTGGCCCTTCTGGTGCTGATTCCCATATGGGTGGGTTTGCGTATGTTCTAGGACCCTGTGGGTCTCTCCAAAGAACTCTCCTGTGAGGCTGGGAGTTTCTCCCAGCGCCTCAACCTCCACAGGTGTTTTGAATTAGTGTTTTGAGGCTTTATTTACCTGAGCTGGGACCCTGGGTTGCACAGTCTGTCTCACTCCCCAGTTTTGCCTGGTTTATCTGCATGCAAATGTGGGACTGCCCATTCTACCAGCCACCTTGTGCACTGCGTCCCTCCACAATCCACCACCTTCTTGGGTCTGCCAGCCACTGCCTGCACACCTAGGGTCCACCAGCTTTCTGCTGTGACCCCTCTCTGCCCGGCTGCCTGAGTCCGCCCCTCCTACCAGTCTGGATGAATGTGTCTACTTTAAAACCTTGGTTGTCGGACTTCCATAGAGTTCAATTTTCTGTCAGTACTGTTTGTTGTTGTTGTTGTTTCTAAATTGTTGTTGTCCTTATTTTGGTTATGCGAGAAGGCACAGTGTGTCTACCTATGCCTCCATCTTGGCTGGAAGTCCGGTGTTCCTATATATCTTGAAGCTCTTTTATTTACCTAGAGGGGAAAAGTTTTCTGAGGTTTCCTAAAAGATGATCTAAGAAGTAAGAGTTTTCCTGCATATCAGCTGTCCCCCCCAAAAAATATTTGGCATTTGTATCATATTACAAATGCATTGTGTATTAGAATACATTTACATTTTATTGTGTACTTTTTACTTACACTACAGCATTTTAATCATTACAATCTTTTTATAAGGAGGAAATGGGAGCTCAGCAAAGGTATATACCTAGATAAAAGTCACACAAATAGAAAATAGAAGAATATGCTTTATAAGTTTTAAAGGATAGCAAATCCCAACCTTGTATAGTCTACCTTTTGTTAAAAATCCCCCTTCAAGCTTCCTATTGTGAAAACCTAACTCATTATCTTTATCCCCCACTTCCAAATCCTTGTTCTTCCACTGTTCCCTATCTCAGGGGATGAAGCCTTTATCTATCCCAGTGTTCAAGTCAGGCACCTGGGAGCTAACCTTGACTTCTGATCCCATGTGTGTCTTGAATATGATCCCTCCTCAATGACACTCCGCTTTACTATTTTATCTCAGATTCTAATCTTCTTACATCTGAACTGATTCAGTGACTTCTTCACTAGATTCCCTGCCTACATTCTTGCCCTGCTTCACTCTCCAAGCCAGAAGGACCTTTCTGAAGAACAAATTAGATCAAATCATTATAATTCTTCAATAACTTCTCATTGCCTTTAGGTTAAAGTATGAATTCCTTAATTTGGCAACATGTCCTGCCTCCTTTATCCCTACATTCTCTGATATGAACCCTGCACTCTACTAACTAAAACTTTTAGTTTTCTAAAAGAAATATAAACTGAGCTAAATATTTATTGAGCACTTATTATTTGCCAGACTGTGGTCTAAAAGTATCATTTCCTATAATTTCCTTAGAATCATCAGCAATTATCCTATGAGATAGATAATGTCATCATCCCCATGTGACAGATGAGGAAATGGAGATGAGAGAAGCTAACTAACTTACCAAAGGGAATTCAGTTAATACAAGTAAGATTTGTGATTTGAGCACAGGCTGTCTGATTCCATAACTTATGTTCTTAAGTACTACCCTACCTCTTTCATTCCTTTCTGTCTGCCAAGAATGCCCTCAATGCCACCCTTTTTCACTGTCCACCAGGCTAATCCCTTTACAGCTTAATTCAATAATCTCTGGGAAAATTTCCCTGACTAGTCTACATTCCTTTGCTACTTCTGATCCCTACCTCAGACTGAATAAGATATCTCTCTGCTGACGTTGCCTAGAACCTGTCCATTCCTCTAATTATACCACTTGACACATAACTTACATGCCTATTCATGAACTTTTTAAGGGCAAGAAGCTTGTTTTAATCATATTTTATCCCAGCATGTGTGTAACAGTGCCTGGCACACACAAAATGTTTATTGAGTAATTATTCTTATTTTGGAAGAATTCCCACAAATAATTGGCATGAGCTCATATTTGCCAAAACATGCAAATCCACAGGTGACATACTTTGTTGTTCTGGAACCCTAGCCACTACAAAACTAAGCACAGAAGTCTTCTAAACAGGATGGAATGGATCTTGAGCTGTATTTTTAAAAATGTTTTATTTGGATATGTTTTTGAAGTTATGAAAAAGTTGTAATAATAAGAATTGTACAGCCCTGGCCAGTGTTGCTTAGTTGATTGGAGTGTCATCCTATAAACCAAAAGGTCACACATTCAATTCCCAGTCAGAACACATGCCTAAGTTGTGGGTTCAGTCCCTGCCTGGTTAGGGCATACACTAGAGGCCATCAATTGATGTTTTTCTCTCACATCAATGTTCCTCTCTCCCTCTTTCTTCCTCACTTACCCTCTTTCTGAAATCAATAAACATGTCCTCAAATGAGGATAAAAAGAAAAGAATTGTACAAAGAAGACATATACCCTTTACTCAGATTCATTCATTATTAAAACATTTCCCCATTTGCTTCATCATTTGCTTGTACTATCATCTATCTATCTATCTATCTATCTATCTATCTATCTATCTATCATCTGTCTATCTATCTCTGTCTAGCAATCATCTATTTATCTATCTATCTATGTATATATATACATAGTTGATTTTTCCTGAACTGTTTGAAAGTATGTTTCATATATCATGGCCTTTTCCTCATAAATAGTTTAGTATTCTGTTACATTAACCACAATGCGGTTATCAACATACCAAATTTATCATCTATATGATACTTAATATCATATAGTTTCCATATTTCATATATGGACTATTCCATATTCTAATTGTTACAACTGGTTGCTATTCATAGCACTTTTTTGTTGTTTCTGCCAGTACAGGATCCATTCTAGGACCAGGTATTGAATTTAGTTGTCATGAACCTTTAGTATCTTTTGATCTAGACCATTTCCATAATATTTATTTGTATTTTATGGCATCCCTGTTTTTTAAGAATATAGTCTTCTCTACATTAGGCTTTGAAAAATATAATGCTTCTCATGTCCTTGGTTGATGTTTCCTCATGGTTAGATCCAGGAATACCACGTAGTGATGCTATGTCCTTCTTGGGGAATCATACATGGGGGCATATAATGTCTATCTTCCCTGTTTCTTGGTCATATTAATTTTTATTGCTCAGTCATTCCACTATATAGTTGCTAATTTTATCTCTTGCAATCTGCAGGAAGACATACTAAAAGCCTGCAATTACCTGATCCCAATTGAAATGTTCCTAGATTTGGTATGCATTCATCCTTGCTTGAACAAATATTTACCATGATGGTTGCAAAATGCTGATCTTCCAACTCTGGAACTTCCTCCACATTTACCAGTCAGTTCATGGTATTCTGGTATAAGGATGAGCCTTCCTTTTGCCTTCTTTATGTACCTACATATTGTCACTGTGAACTCATGGATTCTTATGTTTCATCAGTGGTTTATAACTTATTACTGTCCTTAATTATTTTGCTGATCAAATTGTTCTGTATTTGGACAGTAGGAACCCCTCCAATGGTTCCTGTGTCCTTGTGATATGTCCCATAATTTTTCCAGCATTTCCTTGCTTTCTAGCATAATAAGACATTCCAGGCCTATTTTGTACCTACCATGCTCCAATTCTGGAATCATCCATTTCTCCAAGGAGCTCTGGCTTCTTTCAGTTGGGAATGATATTAGAGACCAAGATATTATCTTTCATTCAACTCACACACCTAGTGTGTTAGCATCCTGATTACTGGTGTTTTGAACTGTGCATCTGATAGGTTGGCAACACACCTAGTGTGTTGAGTTGAATGAAAGAAAGGTCCTATGGGAGCTGGCCAGATATACAAGGGCTATCCTCAATGAGGGCGGGGGGGAGAACAAGGGTTGGAAGATTTCTCTAAGAGGATGCTCAGCTACTATGGCAAACACTGTAGTTTGATCACATGATAGCCTCATATGCTCACTCATTATGCTAAAGAAAGAACCCAGAGGTGTTCTTTGTTCAGCCCTGGGAGATGAATCATTATTGGTATAAAACAATAATGACAGCCTATTCCCATTTGTTTAGTGAGGCCTATTTGTTGTTCATGTGACTGGTTCTGCTTAATAAGGCCTTGAGTAAAGTCTGTTGTGGGCTTTCTGAGAAAGACTATGCTTTCTGAGAAAGACTACACTGTTTGATCAAAGTGTTGGACCATGGAAGAAAACAGCCTCTGTGTCCTGCCTCTGTCTTTGCTGTTTAGAATGTTGCTGTTTGAGGGACTTCCAGCATAGATAGATGGGTAGGTACATACACTTTGCCTTCTTGCATAATTAAAAATACAACAACAAATTTTAAAACACAAAATAACCAGAACTATCAGAAAATCAAACTGTCAGAAAATCAAGCTGTGTAGAAGTCCAATAACCAAGGAGCTAAAGAAGAAATATTCATCCAGACTGGAAGGAGGGGTGGAGATGGGCAGCCAGGGTGAAGAGGAATCATGGTAAAGTGGTGGCTGGTGGACGGGGTGGTTCCATAATCGCATGTGGATAAACAAGGAGGAAAAACTGGGCAGTGAGACAGACCATGCAACCCAGGGTTTCAGCACAGCAGCATGAGGAAATAAAGCCTCTGACTGTAAAAACCAGTCAGGGTTGTGGTGGTGGGAGAAACTCCCAGCCTCACAGGACAGTTTCTTGGAGAGACCCACAGGACTCTAGAACATACACAAAACCACCCACCTTGGAATTAGCATCAGAAGGGCCCAATTTGCTCTGGGTAGTGGGGGAAATAATTGAAAACTGGTGGGGATCCCAGCAAACAGCATTGTTCCCTCTCTGCCCCTCCCCCCCAGACAGTGCCACAATACAGCAAAGTGGGTTGCCCTGCCCTGGTGAAATCTTAAGACTCTTCCCCTTGCAATGTAACAGGAGCCCTGAAACAAACAGATGAAAATATATGGCCCAAATGACAGAACAGAACAAAGCTCCAAAAATAGAACTAAGCAATGAAGAGAAAGCCAACCTATCAGAAGCACAGTTCAAAACACCAGTAATCAGGATGCTCACAGAAATGGTTGAGTATGGTCACAAAATGGAGGAGGAAGTGAAGGATATGCAAAGTGAAATAAAGGAAAATGTACAGGGAACCAACAGTGAAAAGAAAGAAACCAGGACTCGAATCAACAATTTGGAGCAGAAGGAAGAAACAAACATTCAACCAGAACAGAATGAAGAAATAAGAATTCAAAAAAATGAGGAGAAGCTTAGGAACCTCCAGGACAACTTTAAATGTTCCAATATCCCAATTATATGGGTTCCAAAAGGGGAAGAGGAAAAACAAGAAATTGAAAACTTATTTGAAAAAATAATGAAGGAGAACTTTCCCAATCTGGCAAAGGAAATAGACTCCCAGGAAGTCCAGGATGCTCAGAGAGTCCCAAAGAGGTTGGACCCAAGGAAGCACACACAAAGGCACATCATAATTATATTACCCAAGATTAAAGAGAAGGAAAGGATCTTAAAAGCTGCAAGAGGAAAAGAGACAGTTACCTACGAAGGAGTGCCCATAAGGCTATCAGTTGATGTCTAAAAAGAAACCTTGTAGACAAGAAGGGGCTGGAAAGAAGTATTCCAAGTCATGAAAGGCAAGGATCTACATCCACGATTACTCTATCCAGCAAAGCTTTTATTTAGAATGGAAGGGCAGATAAAGTGCTTCTCAGATAAGATTAAGTTAAAGGAGTTCATCATCACCAAGCCCTTATTATATGAAATGTTAAAGGGATTTATCTAAGAAGAAGAAGATCAAAAATATGAACAGTAAAATAACAAAAAACTCACACCTATCAACAACTGAACCTAAAAATACAAAACAAAACAAAAACAAACTAAGCAAATAACTAGAACAGAAACAGAATCACAGAAATGGAGATCACATGGAGGGTTTTCAGTGGGGAGGGGGAGGGGGAGAATGAAGGTAAAGGTACAGGGAATAAGAAGCATAAATGGTAGATACAAAATAGGGGAGGTTAAGAATAGTATAGGAAATGGAGAAGCCAAAGAACTTATATGTATGACCCATGGACATGAACTAAGATGGAGGAATGCTGGTGGGAAGAGGGATGCAGGGCAGAGGAAAATAAAGGGGAAAAAATTGGGACAACTGTAATAGCATAATCAATAAAATATATTTTTAAAAAGGATGTTGAAGATATGACATGTAGTGCTATAGCAGTCATCTTGAGGCCATTAATTAATTCAACAAATATTTATTAAGTAAGATCTATATGCCAGGCAATGTCCTAGGTACTGGGGATACAGGAGTAAAGAAAACAGACTAAAGTCTCTACCTTCATTGAGCTTACATTCTAATGTAGGAGAGAAAAAACAAATAAAATATATGCTATGCCTGATGGTGATAAGTGATATGGAGAAAAATGAAGCAGGGGAGGAAGAGAAGGAATGCCAGTGGTGGGATTATAATTTTTAATAGGGTAATTGGGGAGAAACCAATTTAAAAGAAGTTATTTGAGAAAAATGGCATGCTTCCTGAATTCAGGTATCTTCATACAGGGGCCATGGTGATCTTCTCTATTGTTTCAATTTTAGGGAATGTGTGCTGTTGAAGAAAGGGGAGACATTATTACATACCTAGATGGTAGAGCATAAAGATGAAAAAAGTCTGGGTCTTTGATGACATTATTAAACTACTGAATTTAGCAGCCTTGGAATTAACTTGCTTCCATACTTCTTTTTATATGAAATCATGAAATGTCTTTATTATCTAAATGAGAATTAGTCAGATACTCTTAGTCACAACCCAAAACACTGTAACTGATACAGGGGTCAATAAGTAAGTTTGCTTGGCTCACTCAGGAAGTAGATACAGGGCCAGCTTTGTGATTTCAGTTGTAAAGGATTTGGAAGATGTGAGTAGTAAAGTTGAAAAAATCATTACTTTACAACCATCCTGTAAAAATTAGTTCAGGCAAAGATCAATGGACACTAAATCTGGTGGAGATTTTAATGAGAAACAGGTTATAGACTGGTTAGAGGGCAATGTTAAAGGATGAATATTACCAGGGGTCCCAGGAAGGGAATTACCAATCTGGAAAAGTCGAAGATGACCTTGAGAACATAAAGACAGGGGAGAAAAAATACCAGAAAGGGGTAAATTATTTGGGACATGGGAAAACACCTGAGGCAAGGAGGCACGACCTTTGGCATAAAAGACTTGGTTTGAGCTGCAGTTCTAATGACATTGACTAGGTGACCTGACTTCATCTCCGAGCTTCAGTTTCCTTATAAAATGAGGGTTATGATGCCTCCCTTAAGGCAGATGTTAGAGCATTAAATTAGGTAATTTGTATGAAAGTTCCCTAGCATATAACAAGTTTGCAGTAGTAGGGCTTGGTCAATCATATCAGTATAGCACAGTGGGTAGACACAAGGGCTCAAAAGTCAGCCTGCCTCAGTTCAAAACTTTGTTCAGCCACTTACCAGCTGAGTGACTTGGGCAAGTTAAATAATTCCTGAGTTTCAGTTCCTTCAACATCAAATAGAGATGATAGTGAAGTCTGAATCATTGCATTAAATTGGATGCTACATGTAAAGTGCTTAGAATAGTGTCTGGTTAAGTAAGTGCTCTATGTTAGCTGGTACTATTAAATGTGACAGATATTCCAAGGAGGATCCCTGTATTATGAAAAAAAATTGGTGTACTCTATTGTACTAAGGACTATCAGAGGAACAATATAATAATTAGTAAATCTCAATGTATAGATTTAAAGAAAACCTTTCTTGTCCTTCATCAGAAGCTCTTGGAACATATTAAGCTTTATAGCACTAAATCCACTTTGTTACAAAGAGCTTAAGTCTCTCACCTCAGATTATGATGTTGGGAATTAGAATCCAGCCCTTCACTGACTCTTTTTCCTGACCAAAATTGCTCTGTATTTCCTCTTTACATACAGTATACTAAGATCCTTCCAATTTTGGCTTCTTGCTATTGAAGTGCTTAACAGTCTCCTGTCCCTTCTCCCAGACAAAAGATCTGAGGCATAATCAGGGGTAATATTAAAAAATATTGAACAACCTTTGGTCACAGCAGTTGCTGGATCATAGGGAGGTGAGGCATGAGCCGGGGGAGGGGAGGGTAGACAGGACCAAGGCAGTACTTGAGAATTGTGACTATTTACAAACCAGTACAGAAGTATGTTAGTATTTTAACCTGAGTTTTAATCATAGTGCATACCAGCTATGTATCTCTTCTGAGCCTAGGAGAGCATTCTTAGCCATCTATTCAGTGTTCACCCCTAACACTGCCATAGAGAATTCTTTATTTTCCTTTTCTTTATTTTATTGTTGTTCAGGTACGGTTATCTCCTGCCAGCCATAATTAGGCATACAGGCAGTACTATAACATTGTAAGGAGATGGTTTAAATAAGTCTCTAAAATCTACCATTGACCTTGGAAAAGTCGTCTGATGATACCAGTAACACTGGAGTCTTGATCACATTGCAAATCAGGTGTTATCTGTCTTCTTCACCTTGTCTTAAGTCATGGTGTTTTATTTCTGCTGCGTTTATAATTAAAGCCAAGATGGGTCTTATGGGACGTGGGAATTACAACTCACTGGTGTAAGTAGAGTTAAGCTACAGGGTGTTCAACTATATTTTTCAGGTAAAACATATTCTGTGGTTTGAGAAAGACAAATGGTTAAGGTGAGTCCTTTCAGCTGTTCACCTTTCTACAGCATTGCCTGCCAAGTACAGACAGTACCCTAAGTCCTTTCTGTTCTCTGACCTTCAAGATTAAAGTTTAGATTCAGCAGGCTGGGCAGGAGAAGGAGCCAAAATGTGAACTTGGGACCTTGACTGCTGCAGGAGAAACAGCCCATGTGTCTTTGGAAGGCAGAGATCTCAGACTCCCACCCTGAACTTCACAGGCTCCCCTTGGTCACCCAGGAAGCAGGCAGGGCTGCCGCTGGGCAGCCAGGAGACAGAGCCTACCCAAGGCACCAGAGTATCAGATGCAGAGGGGCCTAGACTCCGTCTGTCCTGCTTCATCAGCCTTTCTACCTCCAGACCCTCATCAGACCCAGACTAGAAAATACTTTAAGTCACCTGCTCCCATCCTCTTCACCTGGTATAGAACTCCCTCTTCAGCCTTCTTGCCAAGCACTCCCGTCCAGTTTCCAATTGTACTGGGAGGGACCTGGGAGCTCCCTGCCTCAGCAGGCTCAAGATTCCACTTGACAGAATGTTGTTCCTGCTGCCCTGTAACTTTCTCTTACACACCCACATTCTGCCCCCAGGGCAACCAACCAGACAGGACTGCTCCTTATTCTCAGGAATGTTCACATATTTGAGCACAGCTTCCTCTGCCATTCTTGCGCCCCACCCAGGTCTCTCTCTCTCTCTCTCTCTCTCTCTCTCTCTCTCTCTCTCTCTCTCTCTCTCTCTCTCTCTCTCTCTCTCCCCCCCTCTCAGTCCCTCTCCCCCTTCTCCTTCTCCCTCTCTCTAGTTTTATTAATATTTTATTTACATGCCATTCAGTTATTCAACCACTTAAACTTTATAATTCAATTCTTTTTAGTTTATTCACAGAATTGGGCAACCATCACCACAATCGATTTTAGAAAACTGTGCTGACCCAAAACAGAAATCTTGTACCTATCATCTATTACCAATCCATTATCCCCAAGACCTAGAATCTAGGCAGCTTATCTATGTCATGTCTCTATCAATTTGTCTATTCTGGAAATATCATGTAAATAGAGCTTATATTTATAAATATGATTCATTTTGATTGTTAACTGCCTTGAATTAGGGTGTGTGCTTCATTCCAGACCTTCTAAAGGAGTTCAAGGCTTCTAAGAAGACAGGGCAGGCAATGTGAGCAGTAATACCTGGCCCTTCATTTGTATTTTGGCTCCTGAGAAGTGGAAAGGGCTCTGTTTAGCCTTGATTTTGACCATAAAACTAGAATATACTATACATTGAGAGAAGAGGAATATATACTATACATTATCTGAAGAAAGAGGGAGAGGGAAAGACTATAAAAAAGGATCAAACCTCCAGTTTGAACAAAGATTTGGCAAAGTCAGATCAATTCTAGTTCCAAGAAAGAAGGAGGTTACAGAAGTGCAGGCAGGAGGAACCTCAGGCCAAGTTGAAACATTCCAGGAGATCTGAGAAAAAGAGAAAGGTGAATAGAAAAAAGACCCTGAAATGAAGACAGTAAGTGGGCTCTGTACAATGGTAGAATGTGAGGTAGTGGGGGGGCAGACACAAGAAAATGGGGGTGGAAATGATGTCTGCAACTTCTTCCTTGGTACCCAGAATAGCAAGGTATTTCCAATCTTGTTATTTGGAGAGTTTTTGGCTGTTTGTTTGTTTGCTTGTTTGTTTGTTTTGCTACATGTCTGGCTAACCTGTCATTAGTGCTAAAAGTGAGGAAAAGATAGTAGGTGGTGCAAACAGCTGGGGTATGACCCTATCTCAGCTGAGGGCAGATAATCTGAGTAGCCAGTATGGTGATGAAGGCAACTTGTTTAGTGAAGAAGGCAGAGACTTTTTTGAGTTAGGTGGCTGATATGTTAAGGACAAGATGGCTGGCATTTGGTGACTTAAAAAAGAGTATCTCCTCAAAGTACAGTGGAACAGGTCCAAAAGAGAAGGGAGAGGGTAGAATTAAGAGCTTCACTTCTTGCTCAACTCTGGTGACTGAATGTTGTGAGGTGCGGAGCAGGTATTGAGGAGACCAGAAGATACTCTGTACAGACCTCAGAGCTGATGCTTACTGATGTTGATTCCTACTCACAAAATCTCTCTTGAACACCATGCTATGAATACTTGCTAATACAACCCTGAACTGTCTAGCGAAGCAAGCATGTCTTTCAATGGTGAAACCCCCAAGTGTATGTTGGATCTTTTTCTCCAGAAGTCAGGGCTAGCTCTCTACATTCCCAAGCCTAAGTCACTCTTCCATTTTATTTGGGTTCATAATGTTGTGATTAAAAGCAGAGTCTCTGCCTGGGTTCAAATTACAGCCCTATGACTCAGTTTCCTCATCCATAGAATGTTTATAATGACAGAATATGTCTCTTAGAGTTATTGGGAGAAGTCACAGTATAGGTTATGTACTAATTACTCAATAAGTGTTAGGATTTGGATTCTGACTCATTATCTAATTTAGTCACAGCCCTTTCCTGCTTTGTGTCTTCTGTAAATGTTCTTAACTAAGCCACTGAAAAAATTATCTTGGCCCTAAAAGTACTCTCACCTTTCTTTCCTACCAGCCTCCTATCCAGTTCTCTGACCTACCTGAACACTTCTGGCACATACATGTATGCATCCTGTGGTTACTGTGGTCCCACCTCTCATGCCTGATGCACTATTCTAGGATCATGCCTTGCATTCTCTATTCCCTATATTACCACAAACTTCTTCCTCCAGGATGCTGCTCCTTCTCTTTCCTCCATTCTTCTCTACCTTTTTCTTTCCCTACCTGCACTAACCATTCATCCATCTGGTTGTACAAGCCAGACACCTAAGAGTCATCATCCTAGATCATGGGTCAGCAAGGTTTTTGTGTAAAGAGCCAGATAGTATATATTTTAGACTTTGAGGGTCACATATAGTCTCTGTCACAACTACTCAACTCTGCTATTGTAGTATAAAAGCATCCATAGACAATGCATAAACCAATGGATGTTGCTGTGTTCCAATAACAATTATTGTAGAGCATTTCTTTTAACTTGAGACCCATTCTCTTATCCAGTTCATTTCAAAAAGTCTCAAATCTGTTTCCTTCTTGACAACTCTAAGATACCCACCATGGAGCAAACTACTGTCATCTCTTGCCATTCATTACAGAAGGCTCCTGATTGGTTTCTGTGATTTTACTCTCACCCTCCTGCAGTTTAATCTTCACATAGCAGCTGGAGTATTCCTTTCAAAATTCACATCTGATTACGTTACCCTTCACTTAAAAACATTTGATGGTATAATTTCTTAAGATAAAGATCCAAGTCTTAATGTGGCTTATAACATGCTGTATGGTTTAACCCTGCTTATCTTTTCAGACTTTTCTCCAACTACTCTCTTTCCAGTTACCTTAGCCACAGTGGCCTTATTTTAGTTCTTCAAACATACCAAGCTGTTTTATAACTCAAGACCCTTACATAAGCTGTTCCCTGTATTGAAAATCTGTCTCCTCCCCACCCATCCATTTCCATTAATCCATGCATAATTAATACCTTTTCATCCATCAGCCCTCAATTCAAAGACCATTTGCTTTGGAAAACCTTCCTTAATCATTCCCAGACAAGGATAAGCCCCACATTTACATGCTTTCAGAGCTCCCCATAATTTTCCTTCCTAGAACATATCCTAATTTCTAATTAAGCAGTGGTTTGTATGATTATTTGATTAAAGCTTACCCTTCTTACTAGGGCGTGACCTCCATGACAGTAGAGACTGGGCCTGTCTCGTTGATAATGTAGACCAAGTCTTGATAACAAAACTGTTTACTTAATAAGTTTTCATTTTTAAAAAAGGAAACTGCTTTGTTGAGGTACAATTGGCATATGATGAACTGCACATATAAAAATGTACAAGTAATTAATTGTGATACACAGGGGTCAAGCACAAATAATACCCCTTTTTATTACAAAATCATTAGCATGTAATTCTATAATATGACACTGTCACACTCAAGCAGACCATATGACATTTTAGGTGAAATGTTCAAATTAAAACTATAAATTATTACACCCATATTATTACTCTACCACCCACACTCAATGGCATTTCTTCTGCTGGACTCTGTATGTATATATCATGAAACCATTCCCACAATCAATATAATGCTTATATTAGTTACCCCTGAAATTTTCTCCTACCCTTCCATAATCTTTCCCTCCTCAGGCCACCACTGACCCACTTTCTGACACAATATATTAGTCTGCATTTTCTAGTTTTTAGTTTTTGTCAATTATTTTTACTATTGTCATTTTTTCCTCATCCAATTCCATCACCTCCCACCCCTTTTTTATTATGGTAAAATTATATACCATAAAAGTTTTCATTTTAACTGTTTTAAGTGTACAATTCAGTGGAATTAATTATATTCACAATGTTACAGCATATTTCTAAAATGTTTTCATCACTCCAGACAGAACTCTGCAAACATTAAGTGACAACTCCCTATTCCCTCTTCAACCCAGACTCTGGTAGCTACTAATCTACTTTTTGTCCCTATGCATTTGCCTCTCATAGGTATTTAATATAAGTTGAATAATAAAATATTTGTCCTTTGTGTCTGGCTTATTTCACTTAGTATAATATTTTCAATGGGCATTCACGTTGTGGCATGTTTCAGAACTTCACTTTTTCATGAACAAATAATACTCCATTGTATGGATATACCACATTTTGTTTATACATTAGTCTGTTGATGGACACTAGGGTTGATTTCACCTTTTGACTATTGTGAATAATGTTGCAGTAAACATTAATGTAACAGTGTCTGAAATTTGTCTTCAATTCTTTTGGCTATTTGTCTAGGAATAGAATTACTGAGTCATATGGTAATTCTGTTTATCTTTTTGTGGAACTGCCAAACTGCTTTTCACAACTACTTAACCATTTTCCATTCTCACTAGCAATGTGTGTGGGTTCCAACAGTTTCACTACAGCCTTGCTAATACTTGATATTTCCCATTAAAAAAAAAGTATAGCTATCCAAATCATTATAAAGAGGTATCACATTGTGGTTTTCACTTGCACTTCCGTAATGACTAATGATGTTAAACATTTTTTCATGTGCTAATTGCCATTTGAATACCTTCTTTGAAGAAATGTCTACTTAGGTTCTTTTCACATTTTTCAACTTCTTTATATATTATTGAGTTGTAGAGTTCTTTACCTATTCTAGATATCAAATCCTAATCACATATATTATTTTCAAATATGTTCCCTCAGGAGAGCAACAGGAAGAAAAATTGAGACAACTGTAATTGAATGACAATAAAATAAAATAAATTTTGATGACATCGAATTTAGCTATTTTTTCTATTTTTACTTATACTTTTAGTGTCATTTTAAGAATCTATTTCCAAATTAAAGGTCATGTAGATTTTCTCCTTGTTTTACTCTAAAAATGTTATTCTTATAGTTAGGTTTTAATTCTTATAGTTAGGTTATTGATGAATTTTGAATGAATTTTTGTGTATGGTAGGAGATAAGATTCAAATTTATTGTTTTGCATGTAGAAATCCAATTTTCCTGGCATCATTTGTTGAAGAGACTATTCTTTCCCCATTGAATGTGTTTGGCACCTTGTCAAAATTCAATTGGGCTTAGAGTTATGGGTTTATTTCTGGTCTCTCAATTCTATTCCATCTGTCTATATGTCTATCCTTATGCCAGTACCACACTGATGATGATGATGATTATTATTATTATCATTATTATTATTAATTATTATTACTGTAGCCTTGTGGTAAGATTTGAAATCTGGAAGTGTTAATTCTTCAAATATTTTCTTCTTTTTAAAGATTATTTTTGCTATTTGGTTCTCCTTGCAAGTTCATATGAATCCAATGATTTGCTCTTCCATTTCTGAAAAAAAGCTGTTGGAATTTTGATGGGGATTTTATTGAATCTGTAGATAATTTGGGTTAATATTGACATCTTAACAACATTAAGTCTTCTTAACCGTGAACATGGAATGGCTTTCTAATTATTTAGGTTTTCTTCAATTTCTTTTAACAATGTTATACAATTTTCAGTGTGCGAGTCTTTCATCTTCTTGATTAAAAGTATACTTGGTTATTTTACCCTTTTAGATGTTATTGTAAATGAAATTTCTTTCTTAATTTCTTTTTTAGATTGTTCATTGCAGTTATGCAGAAACACAACTGATTTTTTTGTGTTGATCTTGTACACAACAACTTCACTGAATTCTTTTAATAGCTCTAGTAGCTTTCTTCTGGAATTTTTTTTGGGGGGGCATTTTCCATATATATGGTTGATCATGTCATCTGCAAGTCCAGTTTTAATTATTTCTTTTCAATTTGGTTGCTTTTTTTTTCTTGTATAATTGCTCTGGTTAGAATTTTCAGTACAATATTGAATAGTAGTTGTAAGAGTAGACATCCTAGTCCTATAAGATCCTCAATTTTTTTTTAAGAAAGGCAGACTGCCACGTGCAGCACCTCATTTGGATGTGTCTGGAGTCTTGGAAGCTTGACTACCCTATGTTCTCCTACAAATGGACCTTGCAAGTTTGTTGAGAGGTTCTAGTAGGGGAGCACTGCCACTCATATACCCTTGACTGAAGACCGGTCCTCTACTCTAGTTGGGAAGGTTGTCCTCTTCCACCCAGTGCACAGCTTCAGAAGGGATGTACATGGATTGATTAGGGAGGAAAGGAATACCTGCCTAGCCAGGCAGATCAGCTGAATCAATCCCGGCAATCAATGGCATGACAGATGTCACAGCCAGATTGCCCTCACATCCTGAGATCTCCGATCTTAAGGGGAAAGCTTTCAGGCTTTTCACTATTGACTAAGGTATTAGCTATGTATTTATTAAATGCCTTGCATCATGTTGAGGAAGTTCCCTTCTATTCCTAGTTTTCTGAGTGCTTTGATCAAAAAATGGTGCTGGATTTTGTCAATGTCTTTTCTGCATCAATGGAGATGATCATGTGGATTTTTCCTTTATCCATTTATGTAGTGTGTTACACTGATTGATTTTCTTATGTGGAATCATTCTTGTATTCTTATCTGGTCATGGTGTATAAACTTCTCACTATGCTATTGGGTTCAATTTGCTAGAATTTTGTTGAAAATTATCCTTCCATATTCATAAGGAATGTTTTCTATTATCTTCTGTATTGTCTGACTTTACTATCAGGGTAATGCTGGACTCATAGAATGTGTTAGGAAGTATTCCCTCCATTTCTGTTCATGAAGAGAAGGATTGGTGTTCATTTTTAAATATTTGCTAGAATTTACTATTAAAGCCATCTTGTCTTGGACTTTTCTTTTTTGGTAGGTATTTGATACTGATTCAATATTTTTACTTTTTAAAAGTATGTTCAGATTTTCCACTTCTTAAATTAGTTTAGGTAGTTTGTGTATTTTGAGGGGCTAACTAATTTCATTTAGGTTATTTAATATTTTGGTATACAGTAGTTCATATTATTCTCTTAAAATTCTTTTTAAAATTTCTCTGATATTGGTTGTGTTGTCCCACTGTCATTTTTATTTTATTTTTTTAATTTTTATTTTAATTGTTGTTCAAGTAAAGTTTTCTGTCTTTTACACCCATCCCAGACCACCCCTGCCAGCCCTCCCTACCTCCCTCCAGTTTCCAATCCCCCTAGTTTTTGTCCATGTGTCTTTTATACTTATTTCTGTAAGCCCTTCCCCTTTAACCCTGAAATTCCCTACCCTCTCCCCTCTGGTCACTGTCAGCCTGTTCTCTATTTCAGTGTCTTTGGTTATATTTTGTTTGTTTGTTTGTTTGTTTGTTTTGTTGATGAGGTTCCTGTTAAAGGTGAGATTATATGATATTTGTCTTTTACTGCCTGGTTCATTTAGCTAAGCATAATGCTTTCCAGTTCCATCCATGCTGTCACAAAGGGTAGGAGCTCCTTCTTTCTTTCTGCTGCATAGAATTCCATCATGTAAATGTGCCACAGTTTTTTGATCCATTCATTTACTGATGGGCACCGACGTTGCTTCTAGCACTTGGCTATTGTAAATTGTGCTGCTATGAACATTGGGGTGTATAGGTTCTTTGTGAGTGATGTTTCAGTGTTCTTCAGATATAATTCTAGCACTGGAATTGCTGGGTCAAAAGGTAGATCCATTTTTAGTTTTCTTAGAAAATTTCATACTGTTTTCCATAGTGGTTGTACCATTTTGCAATCCCACCAACAGTGCACTAAGGTCCCATTTTCTCCACAACCTCTCCAACCCCAAGTGTCCCCAACACTTGCTTTGTTTATGATGGCCATTCTGAATGGTGTGAAGTGGTATCTCATTGTGGTTTTAATTTGCATCTCTCTCATAGCTAGCAATACTGATCATCTTTTCATGTGTCTCTGAATTCTCTGTATGTCCTCCTTGGAAAAATGTCTGTTCAAGTCATTTGTCCATTTTTTAATTGGGTTGCTTGTCTTCTTAGAGTGGAGTTGTGTAAGTTTTTAAATATATTTTGGAGATTAAACCCTTGTCTGAGGTATTATTGGCAAATACATTTTCCCATACAGTTGGTTCTCCTTTTATTTTAATACTGTTTTCTTCACCTACGCAGAAGCTTTTTATTTTGATGATATCTCACTTGTTTATTTTTCCTTTATGTCCCTTGCTCTAGGGGACATGTCTGTAAAAATGTTTCTGCGTGAAATATCTGAGATTTTCCTGCCTATGTCCTCCTGTAGGACTTAATGCTGTCATGGTTTATATATAAATCTTTTATCCACCTTGAAATTATTTTTCTGTATGGTGTAAGTTGATGCTTGATTTTCATTTTTTTTTGCATGTAGCTGTCCAGTTCTCCCAACACCATTTGTTGAAGAGGTTATTGTTACTCCATTTTATGTTGCTGCCCCCTTTGTTGAATATTAATTGACTGTAGGGACTTGGGTTTATTTCTGGGCTCTCTGTTCTGTTCCAGTGATTCCTATGCCTATTTTTTTTTCTTTTTTCTTTTTTAATTTCATTTTAATCATTGCTCAAGTACAGTTTTCGCCCCTTTATTCCCAATCCAGCCCACCAACCCCTCCCTCCCAACTTCCCTCCCATGACCACTCTCCCCCTAGTTTTTATCCATGTGTCTTTTAACTTTGTTCCTGTAAACCCTTCCCCTTTTCCCCTGAAACTCCCTCTTCTCTCTCCTCTGGTCACTTTCTGCCTGTCCTCTATTACAGTGTCTTTGACTATATTTTGCTTGTTTCCCTGTTTTGTTGTTTAGGTTCCTGTTAAAGGTGAGATCATATGGTATTTATCTTTCACTGCCTGGCTTATTTCACTTAGCATAATGCTCTCCAGATATGCCCATGCTGCTGCAAAGGGTGGGAGCTCCTTTCTCTCTGCTGCATAATATTCCTTCATGTAAATGTACTGTAGTGTTTTGATCCATTCATTTACTAATGGGCACTTAGGTTTCTTCTAACACTTGGCTATTGTAAATTGTGCTGCTATGAACAT